>JAQFXM010001789.1:0-29123 GCA_034693345.1 Entomobrya multifasciata | reverse complement strand
GGTAAATTTGAGGGATTGTTTATGGAAATTTATTATAATAGAACTTTGAAATATGTAGTGATTGGTATACATAGAGTTCTTATTCGTAATTATTTGACATGATTATTTGTAACTTGCATAATTGTTCGTGGTCGACTAAAAAAGTTCAACAAAATACATTATCGACTATTAGAATTTCGACTAAAAAAAGTCAGCTATGAAGCAGTCGTTTATGTAAAGTTCGACAATAAAAAAACAGTCGACTAAAAAAAATTCGTCTCCATATATTCAACTAAGACATAGATATACTAAGAAGCAGTCGACTCTATTATTGCGTCCCGGTTAAACACCAATGCAATTAAGGTACAACGCAAAATATTTCATTGAAGAAACAAGCTTATTTATTATCATAACAAACATAAGAGATAATAATAATTTATTGATGACCTTATTTACTTTCTTCAATCAAAATATCATCATTTACTAGTACAAACAATTTTTAATATAGTTTCCTCGTACTTATCGTCAAAACAAATCGTAAAGGACATTTTTAATTTATCAATTACATTAATTTATCCTTGTAAAGCAACTTTAGCGCATACATGGAATAACACGTATGTATGAATGTATATAACTATTTTTGTATTAATTTTTAAATCTTAATTTAAACACTGGTATTGATTACGAAACATTTTGTACATTTGTATAGTCAATAGTAGCAAAACTTTAAATGGTAAAGCCCGGTAGAGTTTACCTAAAACTATCACTACTATCAGTAGCTCATCATTTCATGTTGCATCTTTCATTTCGAAATTCAAGATACTCTAAATACTATGATGATTAAATATATATATCTAAACTACTTTTAGGGTAAGTTTGGCCAAGTAAATCTACTTCGGCATGTTAGATTTTCTACCTGTTTGCCGCTAGGAAATGGAAAGTTCCACTTCTCTTCAATACTTTCACTACTAAACTTTTTTATATATCAGTACAGCAGAAAGCAGAATACATATTCGTCATTGTCTATGGCTATAGGATAATTTCAGTAATAGAAGTATTGTTATTCATCAACTAAGTTGGTTTGTACGAGTTAAGTAGAACAGTGGGTTATGTAAATCTCCTAACGCACTAAAACAAAAAAACATACATGCATAAATACATGTTACATGCCTACTTGTACATGTATAAGAAATATAATTTTTTAGTCATTCATCACATTATATTTAGAAATTACAAAATAGAACGTTTTCCGATACAAACATATTTAAGCATAGAACATATAAAATTATCATATAGCATAATTTCAAAAAGAAAATACCAGGAAATAGAAGAAAAGCAATATATGATGTATAGTAAGTTTTACAAAACTATTTCCATCCATTATCTGCTGACAGGAGTAGTCATGAAACTGCCTCTTGCTGACAGTTTTTGCTGAACGTTGAACACACTTGGAATAGATGGGTAAATATACACAAAAAGTGAAAGAACACTTGCGGCTACAAGAGACCATAAATTTGGAAGGATAGGTCCACCAGTCCCATTACATCCATCACCGCTGCAGGTGTAAACACAAGACCTGTACTCTCTCTGATCGCCAGGTCTCCTTATGTACTCACAGTAATTGCCCATGTCCCTCGAGGAACAAAACCTTCTTGTGCCCAAACTTCCTGTCAAAGTCAATTTGCAAAAAAGTAGTATAAAGTACATGGCACATGAATATTTTACCAATATTTTCAATATCCCATTAGCTCAAATTGTTTTCTACTAAGCTTAAATGCAAGAGAAAAACTTAAAAGGCTAAAAACAACACTTTTTCATATTTGCTGGAGAAAGCTAGTTGAAATTACTAATAAGCACGAGGAGAAAGCAAAAAAATAAATGAGAAAAAAGATAGCCTATAGAAGAACAAGTGGGATGTATAGATGTTTATCCAAACTCAACCTGCATAAAGGCCAACCACTTTGATGCAATAGTGCGCATCAAAAGTATCACGGCACGAAGTCAACGGGGCGGAAAAAAATGCTGATGAGCATCCGAAATCTTGGCTTTTCGTTTCATCACAGACAAAGCAGAATAGCTCCCCAGTTGATACTATGTTATGTTGAGAAGCGTAAGCATGTTATATAGAGAAAGAAGGAAACATCATCATCATTACAAATAGTTTACTCTCTCTCTCATAAAGTCTCTTCTCATGATCGATTTTTACATTTAAAAGTTTTAATTCAATTTTTGTGGTTAGGTCCTAGTCCTAAAACAAACCAGAATAAAAGTTTATTTGTGTTTGTATATTTCCAAAATCTACGAAAATCGTCTTTCACAGAGTTCTTTTACTGATAACGAGCAGCTTTTCAGAACGACATCACCAATAAATGTCAATTATCATGAGAGTATCATTAAAGAGAAAGCATCAATTCCCATTGCTAGTAAAGTACGTCACACAACAGTTATTCCTGGAAAATCTTCAGTCCAAATGGATGATAGAGGGATAGACAATTACGAGATTGAAAGTTATTCAAACAATAAAATCAAATTCGTGTTTAACTGCAAAACAACTTACTTTTGTTTTGCAGACTCTTTGCTGACACCCAGAAGAGTTAGATAAACTAAACCCGCAGTTTTTCATTACTTCAATTTCATTTCAAACAGCTTTAAGCACTTCGAATGAATGCGTATGATTAACTAGAAAAGAGAACGGTTTTTAGATTTCCACTCCAGTTGTATGTGATGCCATGCCCATGTTTGAAATAGTGAATTTTTTAAAGCTTTCCACACTCCTGCAGGGTATTTACTTTTGTACAAAATTCGATGAATAGAAAGCAAGGTCTGGAGTAACAGAGATGGCAATAAAGTCAGATATGTCATTCAGGGGATTAAGTACCAGTCTTGACATTATTCCATTCATTGTAAAACGGATGGGTTTTTGATCGACGCTGTCACGGTTGATAATAACAAGTAAATTTTATTTATGCATGTATGCAAAACATATACGCACCACTTCATATGTCGTGGAATGTTGAATGCATAAAAAAGCTCATGCATATATTTAAGTTTATTCAATAGTGTGAAAAAGCACCCATAAACAATGAATATATAAACCAACCCAAGAGAAAGAAAAGTAAAATGGGAAAGCAGATTTGATAAAGCATTCAACAAAAACAAACTAAAAATTAGCATGCATTATACCTCCAATGATGCCGACTGCTTTCACACAAAATTTTCCTTCATGAATGTAGTTGCAGTCGTTGTAAGAAATGATACGTTCATCATCGTCAGACATCATCTCCGGACAGTACGTTTCGTTCAAGCTGGAGCATTCGAAACACGAAAAACATTTGCAAACTAAATAAAAATTAAAGAATGAACCAAAAATAAAACGTGTACAAAATAATATAACAAGAAAATAATCAAATATTAATATATAGTAACTTGATAAACAAAATATGTGTGCATACAAAACACAAATTAATCTAATTTAAAATGAATGAAACCTGAAACCTCAAAAAAGTTAGCAAACGAAATAAATGATAATATAATCCTCTCGTATTCTAAATTTAGTTTTTCCTTCCTACATGTCAGACCGTAGGCTATGGTGTTTATACGACTGTGATTCATGAAATGAAATTGAAAAGGATAAAAGGATGCTTCACTTACGCCATTAGCTGAATTATTATGCGTGGTGGGCTTACAATACTTTTTTTCTACTTTTATAGTATAACTTTGTTTGTAAGTGTCATCAACAAAATCGCTTGAAGGCATTTTCTCTATGAAGATGAATATCAAGCGGGAAAAGTGAATAGAAATTTGTGAAAATAAAACGAACACAAAAAGAAGAGGGATTGCTTATTAAAGTTATTATTCTTTCATCTCGTTGAATTCGAAATTCAACTGTAAATGGGTACTCAACCATAAAACCATAAATGACATTTTTCTCTTGATAAAAAGGAAAGGAATAGAAACTCCAGATTTGTATATAGAAAATGCGGAGAAAGTAAACCGTTTTTCAACTATGTTAAATACATGAAATGACAAAATGGTTCATGAATATGAACAGAAATTCCTAAAATAATGTATGATTACTTTAAAGACTCCTAAAAGTAAATTACTTTTTTCCCGTGAAAATTCTTGAAGAAATCTCGTGTAATTTTGTTATAATAAAATATGTATGATGAATGGTTACACAATAAATCACCCGATGTGTAGAGAAGTAATGGGTAAGTAGTGCGCTAATAATAAAAATAGCAAGTTTACAACTATTTACTCCACTACACAGATCTCATACCAGTGTCATTTTGTACCTACTAGCTGCATAAATCAAACTTTACAACAACAACTAAGATCAAGATGCCGATACACAAAGTTAAGATAAATTTTGAACCCTTGATTGATGGATGAACAGACTAAAATACATATACAGTTCTAGTTTTAATCCTAGCTTCTTATATAATCGTGCTACTCAATATTAGCAAAAATTGGAATTTCTATCTTAAAACACTATGAACGTTATTATTGTCACTTTTTGCCAAAATTATCTTGCCATTATGCATGTTTATGAATTCAAGAGGTAAATGTGACGCAACTGAAGAGAATTGAAGTGTAGCTAATTTAGGTTATTTTATCTGTGTCAAGTGAAAAGACTACGTGAAAGTTGCAATTTGTACTTTTACTTTTCCAGAAGCCCAATGATACAGACATTTCACGACGCAACGGTGAACGGCGCCTCTCTTGATTTCGTCCCTTCAAGTGCTTTCTGATGTGGATGTCACTGCATTCATTATGGAAGATGAAGCAGCTAACATCTTTCTATCAGCCGTCACAGTTTCAAGGTTTCACATTCCCTTGAAACCAAACTATGATGTGAAGATGAAGAAAGTAGCACAACGCATACATCTTGCACAAGTGGAGAAACGCCGTTTTACAGTAGTCTCCCTATCTATTGTGTATCTTTCCCTTGCACAATGAAACTGACTCTTTTTTTTTACACGTGATGCGTGTCGTTTTCGGTGAAAACAATAATACGTTGAGGTTTGGTTGCCGTAATCTATAAGCTTTTTATGGCCCATACTTTTAGACTGACACAATGACGACTCAGCAGTTTCATCCGCCGTCTATGTACTTCTTGTCTTATATCAATTTATACGTGTATAAAAATTAGGTATATATATTATTAGCCATAAGAGCACTTGATGGAACTAGATCGCATACTGCGGTATCGGTATAATTGAATTCACCGAATGTGTAACGGATCATGACTGACTTTTAAAGGTTGTCGCACAAACTAGATGGCCAATTTTCTAGAATGGATCCAATACACTCCAACTCGACTAATTCAAGGATAAAATGCCACCTTAATTTCCTTCTATTGCTTTTCATACGCCCACAAAATACCTATTATTTGATTGAATTACTTTTCCCAAAAACTGATGAGGGTCTTACAAAGTTATTAAATTAGACCTTTGAATATAATGAACTATGAATATGTTCCAATCGGCTTATAATTCAATATTGACATAAAATACGTTTTTTCCTTCTTACCTGAGATCATGTAGAACAGAAGTGATAGCATAAAGAGGAGTCGAGCAGCATTGCACCCTGAATGGGACAGTATGGCAGGTTGATTTTTCGTTACAAGTTGAGAGAGCATCTTGGTGAAATGTTGGGGCGATGTGAACACCAGCTCGATAAAGACAAAACTGATAATTTTTATAGTGTCGCACTTTCCGTTGCAGAGTGAACTTTTAACTTGTTTTCTTCACAGAAAAAATGAGGTGGATGATGAGATGAGAATATGGTACCAGGAATAAATATAATGTAGGTAACTACACATTCTGTAGCTTACATTGCCGATCTTTAATTAGTTTTCAATGCCAATTGAGTCAACTTGATAATTTAAGAGTTTTCAATATTTTCGCTCAAGACAAGTCAACTGCAAAGCAAATAAAAACAAGTTAACAACATCAAATAATAATAGTTTTTACGCTATATTTAAGAGTTTTCAATCAAAATGATATTAGGTTTTGTTTGTATTCATGGTTGTTCCAGAGTACTTGAAAAATGCCTGCCTGTTCTCTCGGGTTTGCAATAGTAATCTGCACGATTCTCAAAGGGAAAAAATATGAAGGAAAGGAAGTATGAATCAAATCAGCCCAAGAAATAAAACGCTCTTCAAAAGGACATTTTCATTAAATATCAAAGGACAGAGAAAAATCCTTTTTTTTCTTTGGAGAAAACAGATTGAAGAAAAAGGATGGGCTTAAGGGGTAGGAGACACTACATTTACATGAAAATACACTCGAAGCAAAATTGGTAACTTGAAGTAATAGGTTCTTTTGACTCGTTATATGCGTTTTTCTTGGAATATTTTTCAGAGTCAGATTTTTATTTTTTTGGGAATGACAAACGTTAGAAGAAAAAAATCCTTCCTTTTTCTGTCACTCTACTTCCCCCTTTTACCGTAAGAGAAAAAATAAGACATCTACAATGCTCACTTCTCTCTCTCTCTCTTTCCAATTTAGTTTGGCTGGCTATCGCGTTTCTTAAAGAATTGACAGAAGGGGAAGAGTGAGAAATATTTGTAAGAAGAGCAGAAAAGGGATGTTGAATGTGACGAGAAAGGAAAATGAGAAAATGGTCTGGCACCTTTGTACCCTGTTTGTTGCTCTCAAGATGAGAGCTCAAGAAAGAATGACAGACCTTCTTTTTCCTTTTAGAGAATCTCAACTTTCACCACATTTTTCTGCGTTGCAATGAGAATGAGTGACTTGAACTCAGAAAGAGATGAAGCGACTGTCATCCAATTTCAGAATGAAGTGAAAGGAAGGAGTGGGGGAAAACTAAGATAACTTTTTCAAGCTTCAGTAAAAAGCTGGTATGCCTTGCTAGTGCTAGTATGAATTTGGCTAAAGTAAAGAAAACACATATATTATAACATCATATAATAGTGTGTGTATTCTTATGCTTATTTGTATTGCCTATTTCAAATATTAGTACTAAAACTGCAAAATGTTGAAATACATATTTTGCAATTATCTGTGTACGAAGAATTACATTGTCAAATGCTCATTAGCATGCTTTGCAAAGTTATAGAAATAACAAAAATGAAAAACATATTCAATATTATTGTCACAGTCCGAAAGTTCCAATCCAAACCTTTCGATGAGTCTTTCGTAAGAAAAGACTGCGAACATGCAAACATTCAATCATGCATTGTGCTTTTATGCGAATGCGAAATGTCCAGATTCCATAGAAAATGCTCAATTATATCGAATAAGAGATTCCAATCCAGTTAAAATAAATTTTGAACTGGTGGATGGATGCATGTGCACAGGAGTGTGACTTGTAGTTTATCAATTGAAACGGAGTTACACAACGGAACAATACCAAATACCGTTATGGCCTATAAAAGTCCTACACAGCTGGAAGTAATTACCAATATTCGACTTCGTCATACAATTCAAAGAGGTACACAGAAGAAAAGCAACGTGACTGATATTGTCAAGTACATTACAGCGAAATTGGATGTTTGGCATCACTTGCCTGATCTGAAGAATTATCATGGTCCCCACAGTAAGTGGGACCTTACGCTTCACTAAGCAATTCCTGTAAGGAATATATAGTTCACCAACAGGCCGAACTGGAAAAGGATTGACGTTAGTACACTGCTACTGCACACACACTTCACAAAATAGTTCTTTTATTGAGAATCAAGAAAATAATAACGTTAAACTTTATATTGGAATCTGCTGACTAGTGACTCAGCGAATGGAACAAAATAAAAATTGGAAGCGGAGATGATATTATATTGATGATGTTGGTAGTGTGGAGATGGTCTGGAACAGAGAATTGGTTTACCACATCAAAAACTTTTCCACGTTATAAACGTGTGTGTGTGGGTGATTTTACAGGCGACAGAGACAACTGTCCTTTTCTTCTTCTCAGTCAGGTAGATATCAAATGACTGAGCAGCTGAATGAGCTTTGCAATCGCTTGTCATCAATGCTGGAATTTTCAGATGGGCTTTCACTCCATATTCCCAACTGCTTGTTTTGTTCGTTTGCCATTAGCACAGAAAATACCAACTGAAGCAGAAGTAACGGGATGAAATGATACAGGTACAATAGCCGCTATTACTACTACTCATTTTTCATTGTAAACCAAATTCCCTGGAACTTGTGCCAACACACCAAAACAAGAAATATTTTTGCTTGTGGGTGTCTCTGTGCAGTTTGTGCTAACGAATGAACAGTTTAATATTAACATACAACCAATTCCTGCATATCTAAACATAGCAAAGAGTAAATGCGCATAATTACGATTTAATGATGAATAGAATTATGCAGCAAATTTGCAACCCGAGTACAGAACAAGAGAAAGATGATTATATGTAGAATTGTTGGAATGTTGTTATCCAGAATGTAAAGGAAAGGGATAGACTAACACAAAATAGTTTAAAGTTTGATACCTTAATTATTCCAGTTCAGTAGTAGCATTAGAAAAATAAATGATCTATTATTACTGGCGTTTTCCTCTCTTCGGCCTGATGTTTGTTTGATATATTTTTGCAACTTGCTGCTCATTGTTAGATCAACCGATCCACTCCTCAATTGTCATTGTGACACATAAACAGGACGTTATTATTATGATGTTTCATGTTACCTACAAAAAAATTCCTGCATGCTTAAAAATACATGGGGAGAGTAAGTCTGGTTTGATTTGGCATAAGAAAGAATCAATGTTGCCTTATTCGGTTGGTATACTGCCTTTAATATTTTAAGTCTGAATGTCTAATACAACTCAACGTGTTAAATGTTTGTAGCATAGCACACAAATAAAAGGATTGAGGGATAGGAGAACCTGACTTGACAAACAGAAATAAGCAGGTGGGTTTCATTTTCATTGAACACCTGCTCTAACGTTCAAACGAACAGTCATACAATGCGAACGTATGTATGTATAAAGCATGCATTTATCTGGCAATGTTCCATTGTTGTTACCTGTTCTTGTTTGTTCTTAGTATCATTATAACCCTTTCGTTATGAGCAAGTGTACTAAGGATGTAATATGAGATATGATATACATGTAACGATGATTGGTTTGGTATTTTCGACTTTGCAACCTTTTGTTGTATTGTGACTAATGCTACGCAATAATATATACATACTTCTAAAACATTACTCATTGCGTGTAACAAAAGATTGGGTAGCTATGAACTTTGTTTTTCTGTTCCTCCATCCGTGCTTCTCCTTCAAAATCCAATGATCCGAAAGAAAATTACAATCATGATAAATGATCATCAAGATATTGTATGATGTGCTTTGTTGTTAATGTATATCCAAAATAAGAATACGCCCAGTTAATTAATTTTTATCCAACGAATCTATGCAGCGTTATTTTCCAAAAAGTTCATTTTGCGCAAATAATTGTTGGTTAGTGTTAATTCGTAATTAACCCAAGTTCCAAAAAATTACCACTTACCATTTTCGTTTATGTACACGAGTCTTATGTCAGTTTTCATATTCTATTGGAAGTGGAAGTATCATCCGGTAGTCCTCCAGCAAGAATCTGCTTGACCTCAACCCATCAAAAATACATATATAGTCATGGAACTTTTTTACCAGAAACCGCTTTTTCAGGGACAAACATTATTTTGAATGTCCAAACGACCTTTTACTTTGTAAAGTAGCAGTTTTCTCTCGACATGATATTATCGAGATAACATGCATGCAATTTTTTTCTTTTGTATTTACGATGCTTGGTAGGCTTGGTACATCATATTGGTTTAAGGTTAACAAGAAGTATACGTTCTAAAATAAAAAGTTTCTCTTCTGAAAAAATGATAAACTAATTAGATAATTACCTAATTTGTATGTACGTTTGACAAGATAACGATATGTGAAAACGGAGAAATTTCATGACATCATTCATTCCTACCACCACAGTTTCACCGTTTTTAATAACTGTTGTATTCTTCATCCTTCCTTGGTGAGTTAATTGATAACAAAAGCAAACATGAATCGAGTACAAAATTTACTGTACAATGGTGCATTTTAAAAATAAATTATGTTTCGTACGCTATTCGTTCTCTTCGAATTGCGGCGATTTCAATTCATGGGTTTCTATTGTTTATGT
The DNA here is from genome assembly GCA_034693345.1 of Entomobrya multifasciata. NCBI lineage: Eukaryota > Metazoa > Arthropoda > Collembola > Entomobryomorpha > Entomobryidae > Entomobrya > Entomobrya multifasciata. The sequence goes on along the minus strand of JAQFXM010001789.1, from coordinate 19,019 downwards.
CGAAATAGGACGTCACAAAAACATTTTTAGAATGACTGAACAAATATCATTGTTCATAGATACTGTCTGTAGAAGCGTTCGGACTTACGGAGGGCTAGCGACAATAGTATTTCATGGTACAAATACAAAGTGTTACATGAACACTTCATTCCGAAAGTCCATTCCGATTTCCAAAACGTCTCCAAAAAAGACTCATAAGTTGTAATTTAATGCTCGAAAACCGAAAAAATAGTAAACAGAATAAAAAATAAACCCTCGAATACGAAACACGATCAACAAAAATATGATTATTATTGATTTTCTCTTTGCATGATAAATACATTTAACATGAGTAATACATGCACATAATGATAAATTTTTCTGCAAAATGTATTAAATGCTGTAGAACACTTTAAACGTATATTTACTATACATAGTTTATTTTACTGATGTTGCAGAAGTATAAATAAGATTGCGCAACCAATATTTCAATGTCCATTTTGGTTACGAATTCGAACACGAACTGTGCATGTCCAACTTTTCAAACTGAATTCCGAAACTGAAAAATATCCCTGTATTTCCAGTCCTCCAAGTATATATGTATGTTGTGCATTTACTAACATTCCAAAATCACACGCTTCCAAAATATTCCTACGTATTCAAAAAATATAACTGGTTTGTAAAATAATATTAATCTTAATTAGGTCAAGGGTTGCTTAAATACAAGTACATTAAAAATTATAAATGCTAGTCTTTAAATTATTCTGAATACATTTAATTAAAACAACAATGCGATCGGCTCAACTCGAAACTTACATGATCTTGATTGAATTACAATTACATACAAGCAACACGTATTACACAGGCAGATCACATCTTCATGCACAGTTTTTTGGCATTGACATACACATAAATTCAGCGGAGTAAAACAAGAAAGCAACACTGCAAAACATAAATTGAACTCTGAATCGTCGTTAAAAAGGATAAACATTGCCTTTTCGGTTTCCCAATATACTTGGAACAACCTTTTCATGAAATTCATATTTTGCATGTAAAATTAATTGCATGATACGGTAAATTATAGATTTTAAACAGAAAAAACAATAATTCCAAGTTCTTCAAAAGTTAAACAAGGGGTCGACAGAAATACATTGCAGTTGCACGTTGCACATTTTTGCATGTCATAAGTACAAAAACTAGTAGCACCTTATGCTTTTGTTTGTAATTTTGCAAACTTACGCGATTTTGAAATAAATCACAGCCTCAGTAAAAACGACAGAAGTAACAAAATAACAATAAAAATTATAGTTTGTCTCGCAGACCAGCTTTGAGTTATTGTGCTTTTGTCTGAAACGAAATACATACAAATCTTAAAATTCATACATATCCTTGAAGATTCTATTAAATAAAGGGTCCATTTTTACAAAAAATATATAGGTTTTTAAGATATCAGTGTAGTCTTCTACTTGTAGTCTGATTGTGTGCCTGACCTCCAGTTTGCTGTGGAGGCATTTGCGAACTAGACGTTGACGTCGTTGGAGAAGGGACTTGGAAAGTAGGAAGATCATTCTTCGCCGTTGTAGCGAAAGTGATACTATGATCTGGTTCTGTAGAAGACGGGGAAGATGATGAAGGCAAGTCGTCGTGATGTGGATACGTTATAGTTGAAGAGCTGGGACTCCAGGAGCTGTCATCCGCCGCAAGTGTGGGCTGAGCGTCAGAGCTTCCCAAGTCAGTAGCTGGATTTATTCTGTCACTGATAAACATACTTTTGACATGGCAAACGCAGCAGGAAGGCAGTCGAAATGTATCTGGCATAGCTTTGCCTTCTGGAGTGAAAGCCAGGAGCTTTTTATAAATGAATTTTTGCTTGCACGTACTCAAGTAGCCAGGTAGATGGCCTTCTGTGAACATGCATTGTTCGTTTTCTCTCCTGAAATATTTAACTCAAATTACATACGCGATTCATTTAATAAGTTGTCGCAGTATATTCTTGTGTAGCGTTAACTTACGTGCAAGTTTCTACACGAATGCCTTGTAAATATTCATCATGATTGACTATGTACATGAATTTTCCTTTGCGATTTTGTGCTGCTTTGGGGTAAATTGTGTGTTCTCGCACAGAACATAACGGAATTTCTTCAAAATCATGACGCAGTTTAAACTCTACATCAGTTACCTGTTAAACAAATTCATAAAGCAATTTATTAAGCAACAGTAACGGTGAGTTTCAACATTCTGAATAAAATACTGAAAAGTATTTTTACTCACAACTGAGTTATTATCCGTCGTCTCTCCAAAAATATCTTGGAAAATATCGGAACTCAACGTTCTGTTTAAAACTTGATTTAGAAAAGACCTAAACCCAAAGACAAAAAATATTTCAACATGCATACAAAAACATGTTTACAACAATTGATTGCATCTATAATCAAGCTCATATATGATGTTTATAGCGCAGTGATAATTAATATATATTTGATTTTCAAACCTGGGATAGCTTTCAATATTCTCACAATATCCGTCTCTGTCAGCACACTTGGGAACCCCTTCAATTGTCAACAAGCTAATGATTTTAGCGTCAGCAGACTGATCACTAGCGATGCTACTCTTTCTACCATCATACGACTGAGATTTTTTCCTCAGTTCATGAATCCTTTTCCATCCATCTAAAATGTGTGATTCAAAGGGATTAAATGTAGCCATCGAATCCCCAGATTTTGCACGCGATGATATCGGTCTCACTGTGCCCCTCCTGTTTGCTGTCGCATCTGTAGAGCTTCCTGGAAATACTATAGGAGAATTAGAATTGCTTTCATACTGGAAAGACACTGCATCATCGACCATTTCCCTTCCACGCTTTCTCCCTCCTTTCCCAATTTCTGCCCTGGAGTCCAGTTGAATATCTTCATCTGACATAGTGGAAGACTCGTCTACATTGGAAATTTGCATCTCTTGAGTGCTTGTTGGTCTATCCGTAACGAAAAGAGAAGGATCTGTAGCGGGAGCTGTTCTGGACAAGCCAGTTGTTCCAGTTTCTCGCTCGCTCAGTACCTCAGGCAATTTAGAAGGAACGGTAACGGAACTCATGTGATTTAATTCATTTGCTAAAGATAAAGACGATGAAGCTCTCCTCCGATTCAGTCCAAGGCCTGCTGCAATATCTGCACCAACTGAGGTGTCACCACTTAATTCCCCAGCCCCCGGTGAAGTAAGGCTGTTGTACTTGTTCTTATTTTGGGATTGTTTGTCCCCTCCATCTACATGTCTTGGTGCTTGAGCATAAATGTTGGGGTTCCTGTAATAATTTGTATAAACATTCATGGGAATACTTCTGTAGGTCAAACTGGGGGCTCCTCGGCTGTTCTGCGAACGAGTTTGCTGTTGACTCGTCGATGATGGACGTGAATCTGCTTGTTGTACGAGTGAAGAAAATACCCATTCATTTGCGGATACTTGTCTGCTCTGCAGACGTCGAGCGTTTCTTCCATGATCCTCCAAGGGACCATTTTGAGAAAGGGTTGCCGTTGGGCTTGAGGTATTATTTATAATGTTACTATGTCTTAGGCTACTATCAGGTATATAGTGACTTGTAATTGGTGAACTATGAGATCCGATTTCTACTGAGGCACAGCTTACTAAAATATTTAGGAACGGACACAAGAACACGAGTGTCTGGAAAACGTACAAGGCACAAAAAAATAAATGATTTTTAATGTGTATTAATTTCATTTTTATTGGATAGCAAATTACACTACATTAAGTCGTCACCGTACACTGTAACCTCATTATGGTTGGGAATTTTGTCTAGCTAGTTTAATTCTCCTGATCTAAGTTCATGCACATTTTCATGATTTTTTATAAATTCAGTTCCAACTCATCTAAAAAACTCATGAAAGTATGACGCAGACAAGTATATTCAAGTTCACAATATGAAAGAACACTTGTTTACTCCGGTTTGCTTCCATTATAATTTAAAACCAACCAGGAAATGACGTCAACACATGCAGTGTTTTCTGATATTCTGGTAGTTGTACTTGTAAAACCTTTAATTTATAAACCACATTACGTAGTGAAAAAAGTGAAACCGGGATGCATTTTGAGTAAATTTTAGTTCAATAAACACAATCAAAAATATCAAATCTTTAAAATTCATTGACTTTAGATTGGACGGACTAATAAAAAGGAATCTATTTGGGCCAGCATATTAATTGTGTGTATTTTAATACAACTATTTATTCTGTTGGATTACTAAAGTTGACTTTTATGTAGCCCTCACTATGAGATAGATTTACATGTGTATTCATATTATATGTATACGTTACAAGAAACGTTACACAATATTTATTTCCTAACTTGTTAGATGAATTAATTATACAAAAATAAAAATAGTAACGAACGTTAAGAAACGGGATGAAATTGTAAACAATTGTTTCGGAAATTTCCACGCTGCATGTTTTACAACTTTTGATTCACATGACCTGCTTACACTTCATTCTTGGTTTATTAAGCGGAACATGGCAGCGGCGCGACGTGGGAAACTTGTTTTCTTTGGCAAATTTGTTTTTAATTCTGCAAGACGCACTTTTGTCAATTTTAGTGGAAATCTGACGCAAAAATATCAACATTTTTCAAAAATAGACAGGCGAACAGACAAATTTTAAAATTCATAGATAAATGAATACAACTCTGGACGCTATGAAAATTAGTCAGATCATAGCTACACACGTCAAACTAATATGTAAGTATATATTTTGCATCTCTCCCATAGAAAATTATCTACTATCAGCATCGTTAACATTGACCGTTTACAAGTCAATATCTTGATGGTTTATATGTATGTATGTTTGTATGTAGATCTTGCTAACTTCCTATTTCCTATCTAAACGAGAACGCTGTTGCTTTTGTTTATCTTGTCGGAAGTCCTGGTCTCACAAAATCGGATCTTTTGTACCCGTTAACATTACAGTATTACAAGGGAAAAGTGAAATGCATGAATTTGCTACCCGTGCACAGGACACACACTTTATTTGTATAAAGCCCATGAATCAAGAAGAAAACTAACCAAGATTAATAGTTGAACAAAACAAAAGTGACTTACAAAAATCATTCTCGTGAGAACCGACTGATGATTGATTGCACTTCGTTGCGTTTTGCCACCATGGATAAATCGAAACACTAATGGCAGCCTTGTCGATACAGTTCCTCCAGTCGTTTGCCCCTTATCTTCAAAACTCTGATGCTGCTCTTCATTCATCCTTGCTGCTATTTGAATGGGGTTGATTTTGCTGATGCTGCTGCTTGTTTGCCTGCAGCTTTTTTTACGATGGTGCACGTACTTTCGCAGCCAAAGTCTTACTGCACAACTTTTCCTAAATTTTACTACTAAAATACCACTTCCTTCCAGTTTGATATCAAGACAAATGAGGAGAGTGTGATGATTTTGATGTTGATGATGATACTTGGTTTTGGTGCTACTTCTCTCACTTGCCTCAGTGTTGTTGGCGTAAATAATAAAAAGATTTTCTCCTTTTTTGATGAAGCCAGATGCGTGTTATGGTGCACGTTCATTTAAGCCAGGATTTTAACTGATTTATTCGAGCAGCACAAAAAGACCCACCAAAGATGACAAGTATAATATAATGTACTACAATAGTAGCATCATATTTACTCATTCTTCTCTTGCTCTCTTGGTTAATGCATAGCTGATCATCACGATGAATCTGTAACAAACAAAATTGTGCTTATGAAGCAAGTAAAACATATTGCATGGCATGATTAGTAGTTCTTTTAAAACGAGAATGCATATACATACTTATCTGAACATCTAAAGTTTTAGGTTTACAAAAGAAAAGTCACTTTTCAGACTAGTTGGGATTTTGGGTATACATGCATGCATGTCACATGAGTTAAATTATATCTTTGTCTAGATAGCATATTTGAAACGTTTATACGTTTTTAGTAAAAAATTTGTCAATTTGGGAAGCAGTATAAAATTTCAATAATATCAAGTAAGGAACGATCGCTTAGATTAAACTATTAAATACATTTACGGCCATCTGCCTACCAAAAACTTCCTAATTACTATTGGCTTTGAGATCGGGCGTGAAGCTAGCTTAAGTAATTACAGTGTATTTAATGGATTCAGAGAACTTTTCAACGTTTTCCTCTCGTTGAGACTTCAAAAACCTTGTGAAATGACGCGTTGTTCTATGCTCCAGTTTTTAGAGATTTAGGGTTTACGCCATGATATTTGGGATTGAGAAAATATTTTGTTCCTCTTTCATACAGGGATTATTTGTAGGCTATTAGAATTGGCATTTGTGATCAACAGTCAAAACAAGCGTACAAGTGCACACTTTTGTCTAGTACGTTTACTTAAGCTGATGAATTTGTTAAGTGCTTGTATAGTTTGATTCGGGTATAAACTGGACTAAAGTTCGTTTAGAAATGGCTGTTACATTCTCTCCAAAAACTTTCCACTTGCTGCAGGGCTAGTAACATCAAATTTTTTACTTCGTTTGCTTGTCTGCCTTTACTACATGTAAAACTGTAGGAAACACTCCTTTCCCCCCAAATACTATTATCATTCCGTTTTCTTTGCCAATTTTATTTACACTGGCAATTGGAAATGGACTAAATTACGCTGTATTGGATGAGTCAGAGGAGAGAATACAGTTGAATTAGACCAATCAAAGATTCTCTAGATTTGTTGCCGACTACCGGTATGTATGTATGCATATGTCAGTAACAACCGATCCCAATGCTCGTTTTAATTAGTAGTTAATGACGAGTCAATAACAAGTTATTTGCTCCAGGGTACACAGAGACAACAATGATATATGTATTTTCAGCACTTTTATCATTTTTCTTTAGTATTTCATTAAAAAATTCCGTTTCATCAAAAATATAGCAATACATAAACTTGCACGCTAATAGGCAAATATAATTTTATAGTTCAATAATGAAGCTGTACATCCGTAGAACAAAATGGCAGTAAATTACGTGATTTAAGGAGTCCCTACGAGCAAAGAATATATACTGGATTAAAACTTAAGTAAATGACTCTGACATTACCAGATTACAAAACAATGTTTTTCAGGATATTTCGAAAATCTCTTTAAAAATGTTAGCAAGATATGCCAGATATGGACACCGTAATCGATATGGATGTAAATATAAAGGAATTACAGGTTCGATTAAAAGTCTGACAAGAAACTGATTCTAAAAGTCCATAAATCAAAACGAAATTAAATACATCGTACTACTTTGATGATCTTAAATAGAATACATTTCGTTCGTAAGATCTTGTAAACCGCTTTCAAGTATATTTCACAAAAACAAAATTTCAAGTCCAAACGAGTGAATTATTTTTAGAGTTATAATTTTGTGTATTCTGCAGAAAACTACATCAAAGCTTCTTTCATGCTTGCTATTTAACACATTTCAAAGTAACTTTATTATTCGCTCTTGTTTTCAGATTTTATTGGTTTGCATAATATAAATACATAAAACAACCAGTTTGTTTTTAACTTGGAAATTTACTCTTCACATGTTCATGCTTTCTCTTCCGGAATATATTTCCTGGCTACCTAAAACTACTATATTAATAGCATAATATTCCGATGGTGTTAGTCTTTTCATAATATTGTTCAAATATTTGCATCGAATTCGCTGAAGTAGGATTCATTGTGTACATTTACTCAATGTCAATTTTCCATAGTTTGGTTTATGATTTTGTTGAAATACGTTTTGTTAAACGTGAAACTATATGCATATAATCACTTCAATTAAACAATTTTCAATAATTATCAATAGTAAAACTATCTCGAATCAAAAATTTAGTACACAATTATTTCCATGAAGAAGGATTTTATTTGACAGCATGGAGTGCCGCAAAATTTAAGCAAACATTCCATCTCTTTCGTCAAGTCAGAGATGTTGTATGGTGCAATGAGAATATACTTTGCTGCAAAAATTGGTTTTCTATTTCAATGTGCTCATTAGTTACTTATGACGCTAGCTTAGGTATATCTAAAAGGAACTAAACTTATAGTTTAGGAATATGTAAAGGTAATCAAAATGCACTTGTGTCTGTGTGTGTGTCTTGCTTTTTAAATTATATATTTAAGTGACAAAATCTTTACTACGAAGTTCAAACAAGACACCCTGTCGTTTTATTTACTATTATGCGACTGACTTGACTTCATTCCCAAATAATCATAATACCACGAGAGCATAAGAACACAGTGCACGTATGCATAAAAATCTGCTCAACGAATACCATAAGTAACAAGGACATGAAAATTTAATGCAAGATTCAAAATATAAAATGCACTCTGAAAACCAGAGGTTCTGTCAAATTGAAGAAAAATGTTAAGCATGCTGAGATAAATTATGTATTGTTAGTCCAGTCTCGTTCTTTCGTAGAGGAAAGCTTTAATGTGAAGTACTTAGTCTTTAATTGTTTCTCTGTAAAAGTAAAGTGCATATGCAGGGATGACTGGCTTAAACGTAGTCAAAAGCAATAATCTTTAGAAATAATCTTGAACATTTTTACCGATGTGAATCTTGGTAATGAGTCGACGTTGTACGGTTTAAAACGTGAGAAGATTTTGCATGTGACAACGTAATGATGACGAAATTTGTCCTATTACTGCTTCAATGAAATCATACAAAATCAGATGCAGAAGAACAAGAATTTCCCCAAAAACAAAATTGTGAAATGGCTTGCTGAAATACGTGAAAGAAACTTGTACTACTAGGGGTATAGTCTACATATCGTGCATGTTTGTGTTAGTAGCTGTATCATGCTGGATTAATGGAAAACCCTCTTTTAGTTGACATACGCGTACAATAAAATGAATACTACATTTTACGGTAACACCTGAAGCACATACCAATAATTCCAAAAATGGATTTTTTACTGGAGCTTTTAAGTGACAAATGTACATGTAATTGCAGCAGTTATACGGGTTGAAGTTTTTATTTTCCAAGAATTGTATACTTAAGCTAATTATATATACGAAAGCTCCTGAAGTACGTAAACTAATGCATGCTTAGCGTATGAATGTTTGTCAGGGTACCTATAAATGTTTTAAAAGATTTCTCGGAATATTTTTGAAAAAATTGTTTTCGAAGTTAAATGTTGGCCAAGCAAGAAGTTTGCATTTTGATGATTGAATTTTTTTTGAAAGATCAAATACAATGCAATGAATTACGAATATTTCAGAATATTTTGAGCTCAGTAAGCCCGTAGATGGTTTTAACAGCTCATTAGCAAGACTTACTATTAGTTGAAAACAATAAAAACTGCGCTTCTGCCATTCGAAGCCGAGAAAAAAGTTCTTACAGCTTCTGATGGGAGAATTTAGAAGTACAAGTTTCCTTGTTTGGAAAAACGAAAGACATTATGTTGTTTAAAATTATATGGATGGTTTAAAGAAAGTAAGGCATTTGAGATTAAAATCACTACAGTAAAGTAGCAAGATCACTTTCGAAATGAGTTTTGTTATATTTTATTGTTTTAAGACGTATACAGCATTTCTATGCATATTTAATCAGCCTTAGCATTACTCATAGACAAATATATCAGTCGGTTACTAGAGACTTTTGCAAAAGCCAATTGCTTAGAAGACGTATTAAGACGTAAATTGTTTGCTAATAAAATTTCATGATGAAACACTAGAGTTTATGGGCATAGAGTTGTAAGAAACCAAAGGGATTAGATAAAAAAGGTCTACGCTTGCGTTTACTCAGGCGCGGGTTGTTAGGGCGTGCGAATTCCTGCTACCGGTTTATCTGTATTCATATCCGTGAATATATATGATACTGCATCATCTTCAAGTGAAATGTTTTTCAAGGTCACTGAAACACGTCGAGATAACTCAATTGTTTTATACACGATACTGCAAAATTTTGATACTGCAGATATTTATATAAAATTTCAGTTCGATTTACCTCGAGCCAGTTTTTTATATGTAAAATGCATTACGTCTTGTGCATACAGGTGTTCACGTGAATATGTGCACTTTTAAAAAAACAAGATTACTTTCCATAGTTAAATGAGAACATTGTCATAAAAACAAACTATCATTCGAAAGTTTTTAAAATCAGAATATGACTTACGTGTAACTGATTATATTGAATCTAAAAATGTTATGGTCCGCCACGAACTTCTACTTTATGTCGTCGTTATAATGTTAGTTTACATTTTTATGCTAAAGAGTTTCCTTCAGGTTCTACAATTTTCATTTTCTTTTGAGAAATCTTTTCATTGTAGCGTTTATATAGCTTTAAACATAGTGCTTTAAAAAAATTATATTATGGAAACTGCGATTAGAGCTTTCCTTAAAATAACATTTCTTTTAAAATATTTCCGAGTGAAAAAGTTATTTAAAAAATAAATACTCTTGCTAGATTAGTTTCTGGGTTGCATGTTCGAACTATTGTGCAACTATTATCCAAATATCTTTTACAAACTAGATCATAACCTCTTATACCTGTAACCAGACTTAACTTGAACATTCATTATTTATAAACATATTCATTATGTTTGCACAAAAAGCTCAAGAAACTTGATACAATTATACTCTTTTGTGTCCAATATTTATTGATTACGTAGGCACAATTTATAATTTTGCCCATGAGTACAAAACATTTACTCAGTTAGGTTTACAATAGATATTAGTTTGTTTATAGATATATTTTTTTTGAAGATTAAACTTAAAATATTATGCGTACACTGCAAACTATTTAAAAATGTTTTTGGATGGTGATGAAATGATGGTAACATTGAAAATAATCTTTTTTTGAATTTCAAAAGTCTTATATAGATTTATGATTAGTAAGCAAAACTGACCCATATGTGTATTTTTTAATACATATATCAGCTTTATTTTATGCGTGACCTGCATTGTAAGCCGTCTGGAACAATTTACTAACACAGGCTAATAATTTATTCTGCCTAATTTGTTCTTCGTTTGCTTTTAAATTAATAAAATAATTTAAATGTGATATAATATTAATGACAATAATTAGGTAGTTGCTTACGTGCCTAATTTAGTTAGCATAATGTACCTAGAGGTTAGTCAACTACATGAGTAAACAAGAAGCTGATTGTAGGTCAAGCCATAATAACGTATCCATTAAAAAAAATTGTATCTTTTGGGGTTTTGACAGTGAGATGTTTTTGTTTGTTCACAACGTGCGAATATTTGACTAGATCTGAAAATCTACAGCAAAACTATAGCTACTTGGTAATCCAGTAGATGTAGATTAAAGCATTTGGTGGTTTAGATATTTGACTAGGTATTTTACTGTCTCGTAATACCTGTTATATAAATTAAAAGCTTTACTTAAGCTATAAAATACAAATGTTTAAGGAAGTAGTCATTTAAATATCTGCGAGTTATGAAATATCTACCCGAAAAAGCCACTTATCAGAATTGATCATAGAAACTTAAAAGTTTCTAGACCTGATTGGCTGAAAAAGATAATAATAATAGTGAAAAAATAAATAACGATTATGCCAAATTGAAAATAATGTTTCAATAATAATACAAGGTTAATAATTTTGTCTCCAAAATAAAATCTATCAGAGCTTTCGCTAAGTGTCTATTCATTCCATTAAGAAAACTTAGCGTGAACGAGCTTCCAAATTTTTACAAGCCGAAAGGCAGATTTAAAATTTTATTAAATGAAAAGCAAATCGGAGGCTTACTTAGAACTAGACTATTCCTAACAATGCTCACGAACAGCTTGTGAATCTTTGAATTTTATCAAACTAACCGTTGAGACTTAACGGATAGCTTCATATAAAAATGTATAATGTATTTTCCCTCACGACTGCAAGCAACTTTGTTTCCAATGTTTTTTTGTAGAGAAAAAATATTTTTCAAAGTTTTGTTTTTGTCCATATGTTTCCTATTGCATTCAATTTATCAAGCCTCATTAAGCCGTATCAAACTTCGTTTCCTGGAAAGTTTGATACGGCTTGACGAGCCATGACGCTTGATATCTAAGCCTACTTAGAACGTTTGAAAACCTAAATATTATTTTTAACCGGGCGACTGTTAATTTTTAAGTTATATTTTATGTTAGTAACAAAAACTTTTTATTGCATCTTTTGAACACTCATTTGTCTTATTTTAGAATTATTGAAACTGTTCGATGTTTATAACTACGAGAAATCTAATTGATATTTAATGCGTTGAATGCAAATTCCTTCAACAGTTTAATATTCGGGAAAATGCTTTTCAGTTTTAAAATAATTAAACCGGCAATATTACGTTCTACCAATAAAAAGGCACTGGTCGACATCACCATGCCCACTAAAGGTATGAAGCACAATGACTTTACTTGATTTCCATTTTTCGTCGAACTATATTCAATCTCTAATTTAGCTGCGTTTTTACTAGTCTTCACAATTACACTCCAAGTAAAATGCTTTTGCCACCACTCTGGAATACCAGATTGAAAATAATACTTCGGCTTCAAATGTACACTCTTCGGAAATTGTCCTTGGAAACCATATCCATGAAAAACTTCACTAATTATTTCTTTACCGATATACACCGGTTTACGTTTTGCCTTATTTAAGGAATGCATCTGAAACACTGACTCCTCCGACGCAATAATTGCTGATTTTTTACATGTGTCTACGTGTTTCTCCATGGCCAAATTTGAATTATTGTACAATAAATAATTCAAATTTGGCAACTCAGTGTTTTCCAAATACCACCACATCCTTTCCGAAATTTTATTTCTTAAAAATTGTAATGTTTTCCACTCACCGAGTGGAATATCAAGTAAGACATCAACAAAAAGTTCAGACAAGAATGGATATGCTTCATGTTTGCTAGTAAGCTGGTAGTCCATTTGTACACTTAAAGTTCTTGTTGTAGAGTTGCGAAGTTGAACTGGTAATATTAAAGGTGGCACAAGTGTTTTAAATCCATTTTTCACTAAGCTTTCAAATGTGTCAAAACGCACCATTGGTGGACCAACTGTTAGATCGGTGATATTATCGCCTTTGTAAAGATTACCTAAGTACGGTAGCGAAAGTGGAATAATGGAAAATGAAAACCAGAAAGCGGGACTTGACCTTAGTTCTACATTGCTAAATACACTAGCGCCTTGGTCGACAGATGACGCAAATAAATCAAACAGTGCATTTTCTCTTTTATATTGCTTTGTTGCTGTTTTACGAAATGATACATATTTAATAATTTGTGACATGATTAAAATGCCTATTATCAAAACTGTCCAGGTTGATACGTCAAATACATCTAGTAAACCTTTCAGCTGGTTGATCCAGTGAATTTGGTCCATATGGCAGCTTATAAATCTTCGACGAATTTTCTGAATTATAAGCGCAGAATTTTGAAAATATGCCAAATGTGAAGCCCCGTTTGGGATGATATAAGGTTTTAGTTTGGGGTGATATCTAGGCTGCGATTTACTGTTACAAAAGTCTATTACATTGTTTCTTTTAAAGTTTAATCTTTCGATATCAACTGTTGCCATAAATCTTAATGTGGAATTTTGAGGAAGCAAATTTCGTATTGCATGAACATCTCCCAAGTATAAAAGATGATTTGCATCACTTTCCGGAAACATGTTGATCACTTTTTTAATATCCTTTAAAATTGATCTTCTGTCAGATTTGTAATACTTAACCGCTATATATTTATGTATTGTCATGTCAACAATTTTCGGAGCTATTTCTAATAAAGTATTAAGTTTGCTTGTGTGGCTTAATAAGTTAGCGAAATCTTGCGCACCTGTGTATGTTTGAATATGAACTATTCTAAATGGATTACATGGGTCACAATATGCACAATGAGTATAAAACTCGGCAATGCCTGAAAACACTTCTAAAATAAGGATGTTTTGAAATAACTTCAGTTGCATTGGGCTTCCAAGTACAGTAGCTATCCACGTCTCTGCGGTGTTATGATTAAAACAGCTGGAATATTTATATATGTCACAAATCAACAAAGAGTACAGGGGTGTGGTATGTAGGTACTTTACTCTCCATTCTTCAAGGTGATGATTGTAACGAATGTTTAGCAAAAATACGTCTTGCATAGTTTTACCAAAAAAGGGACTTTCTCGGTAGAGTTCTGGCACTTCAATATGATTAGGTGGATGTAAGTAGATATTAGCTTCACAATTTACTTTCTTTGCGGCTAAAGTCAATTGGTCGGTAAGTGTAAGGCGATAATATTTATATATCAGTTGATCGTAAAATGTTGTTGAGTTCTCAACCGATGTGAATCCTTTCTTCTTAAATCGAGACTTGTTCATTTCTGAAACCCATTCAAAAAAGTTTCGTGGCTTTGACAATTTCCACTCAAATGGAAACAAAACATCGGATGTTTGAAAATATAGATGGCGGAGAAGAACAATAGGATTTTTCAAGGTAGGAAAATGTATATCCAGACCATTGAAATTGATTATGCGTATTGCACAATTAGAAAAGGAATTTACTGCGTTAATCTCATGAAATAAGTATGGTAATTGTAAACCAATACAGCAAAAGGGAAAAACCATGTAAACTAATAGTTTTGTAAGATTGCCCATTGCAAACGTTCCAGATTAATGTGTTGTTATAATCGTATATAAATGTTGATCCATTTTAAAAATCGAACATTAAATCGCAACTACTGGTGAGCTTTGAAATTAAATACCAAATGTTAGATCTATTTTGCTTCTGGGAACTGTGGTGATAAAAGCATAAGTATTCTCTTCAACCTGTAATTCGGAAAACCAATAGTTGTAAACGTGCATGGAGTTATGATTACAACACGAGCATTTTTATTATGTGGACTCACCTAAAGTGCCATAACATATAGGAAGGTATAAATTCTCAATGTGTTAATATAATTGCACGTCATGCCTTACATTAGGAGCAACTTAATTTAATACTTTTACGAAAGTAGCTACAATGGTTTTAATTTATTAAAATTTCCACAACATTGATATTATATTCCAATCCATATGAAACATTTTGTGATGTTTGCGTGACGGGTTTTTCTTAAGAGATTGATAAATATATATACTGAACAAATATGTAGTACATATGTTTACCACGAAAAATTATTAAACCTGAAGGAATGAGGTAGCAACTTAAAATATTTTAATGAATAAATACTCAGGGAACGACTAGTTGTGGCTTATTTTTAGGAATATGTAATTCAACTTTTCAAAATGTTTTAACTGTATGCATTGCAAATTGTGGTATAGTGAAACTATTCGTTGTGTCATTTTTAAATAAAAATACACAAAATAATAAATACCCTAAAAGCCATCCGGATTATAAGAATGATGTGTTTCTAATTATCTCCAAAAAATTAAACTTCGGTTTCTTAAAATTCAAACTAATATAAAAACAGGAAATTTTTAGTGCGCAATTTATACGTAACCTGGTAGCCAGGAGTCATATCATGTATATAAAACAAACATACTTTAGTGAACAACGTTATGTACGAAGTATGTCCGAATCATGTACATATAAACATACTTTCGATGTAGTAGAGGTGTCCCTATTTCGCTGATACATAGACTTATAATGACTAAGTATGTAATTTTTTGGATGCATTATGTATTTACTTCAAAGATCGTAGAGATGTATGACATATATTAGAAAGCAAAATTTTTCATAAATTTCAGTTTGAAAAATTGTACAAAACGTAAATACGGAAAACTCAGCTATTTGTCAAAACAGGTTGTGTGATAATGAAATCCTATCACAATCCCTACTAAAGGTTTATTTGCGCACATTAGAACATAAACAAACATATGGATTATTCTGCTCAGGCGATAATTCAATTATTCGTTCGAAAATTAGAAAACCTAGATTGGGGGTCTGCTCCTATAAAAATTTCCCCTGGCCTTACTTCAAACTCAGTCGCTGTGTTTAAGCATGTATGGGTCTATTTGACTTAAGATTACCTGTGTTAAATTACTAAAAATAGATAAAGCTAATGAAATTGAAAATATTCAGCATTTTTTACGTAAATTTTCTCATGTTTAAACAAAGTAATGCTAAAGCATATCGGGATAAAATATTTTTCGGTACAAGAACAGAAATATATAGGTGATATAATAACCTGCTAAGAAGTTGGGACTTATTTTGCCATATTAAACTTCAAAAAATTTGCATTGATTTAGATAACTGGTTCTAATATTAACATTGACTTGTGTACTGATATTACAAGCCATAGTTTAAATTTAATAACAATGTTCAAAAGCGTTTAGCACTAGTTGAATAAACATACTAATTGGTATTTATATTAAAATATTTAACAACCTAAAATTTGTCTAGCTTATTTTATCATATGAATATACCAATATCCGTAATAACTAAAGAAACTTGGTGCTTAAGCCGGCCATTAACATTTGGCGTCCTAGGCCCCGATAGAGCATGCATGTGTGAGCTCACCCAATACGGTAAGGTATTAACTAGCAAATAAAAACTGCCATTGGGTGGCATCAATCATTCCTTTCGCTCTTTTCTTTAATAAATTAAGATCGTTTAATTAAAACAGTTTGGTAAGTTTTGTAGTGTCTGCGAATGGCTATTTGGCAGTTCAAATTTTGAGTAATTATTTAAATCCGTTTTTGTTTTGATGCCTTTTCAGTGAACAGTCAATTTACTAGTAAATTGTGGAATTTTAAAGGGCATCAGCTAATAAAATAAAATGGGAATTTGACTGAAAGTTGAATTACTGATATAATTCAAGTATTCTGAACAAAGTTATTCAATCTTTTTCACAGTTAAATAACGGGAAAGAGTTTTAAATTCTAATCAAAAGTAGAAACGTCAGTAAAATATGAGACAGGGATGATAATTAGAGTGAAGCAGTATGAGTATGCGATGCATTTCTCTGCCTATCTAAACTCCGCATGCTATGCTCTGTTGGGGCTATGGGTCATTTCCCCCTTAAACCAGAAAACTTCATATTCGTCCCGTAATTTCCAATACCCGCTGTGCATACTTCATTCTGAATAAATAAAAAATAAAAATAAAATATATAAAAATAGGACTGTTCTTCCAGTTAAATCTTTCGTCAGACAAATCTTGAATAGTACGGTCCCAAGCAAGGCAGACAAGCCTAAACGATAGTTTCACAATATAGATCCAATCTCATCATCTTCAATTCCAAATCTTCTAAGTTTACCAACCAGTGTGGACAAGGTATCGAATATTTTGTTCCACGTAACATATTGGTTCTTTTCAAACCACAATTTTTAAACTTTAACGATTTTATTTTCCATAGAAGTCTGGAATCTTCGAAATAATGAATTTTATTCCAATCATACCATTCTACAACTAAATATTCCAAATTTCGGCAAGGAGAAAGTAGTTGGTTCTAGTTATTCAGATAAATTGAATAATGCGCAAATTTGCGATATTTTGGCAAGTTATTTCTAACCAATGTAACACGTAAATTTAGGCTCTGAATGCAATTATAAATCCAGTAGCTCCTTTGAAGCAGGTATTATAGTTTTTTAAAGTTTAGAATAGACCATGACAAATCCAATAAAGCCCGATACACATTCTTTAAATAATATTCTTAAAATAAATGGGTTTCACAATAACTAATATATTCCCCGAAGAAATCTAAAACGTTACAATTTAATTTTAATATTCAGTCGTTTTTCCTGTAACTGTTTAGGAAATGGTTTCACCAAAAAAAGGTTTTTTGACATTTAAAAAAAATATCATCATAAACAACTGCCTTTCAGTTCTAGACATATGTTGAGTCAACATGCATTTTCTACTGCTAATTTCCAATTTGGTCCATCGTTTCCAATGTTGTCTAGATATGCTGCTTTCTTCAACTTTCTCTTGGAAATCGAACGAAGAAAATAAAACCACATTAACAAAACGAGATTTATAAAATTATGTGTAAAAGTTTCAACAGCTTCGTTCAGTTCAATAACATGCTCATTGGTGCCATCAATAGTATTTTGCGTAAAGTATGGTTTCCCGGAAATATCATTTCATGCATTTCATTTCATGAGAAAAAATTCACACAAATCTACTGCTTTAATCTTATAATTATGACCCAACTTTAGGAAAATAGTTGAAATGGGCCAGCCCTTCAAACATTCTTTGCTTTAAAAAACACTCGTTAGATGAAAGTTACAGTTACACAACTATAAATATAATTTAATAGAATAGATGATGATAAAAATGTCACTTGTATTTATTTACCTGAAGTTACAAAATCAATGAAGACATTTGGTCTAGCCTCATCTTAGCCATGTGATCATACCATATACTAATTTTATCATCATCTTGGTGACAAATTGGAAGGTTTAGTGGGCTCAATACTTTTGCTTTCTCCTATGTATTAAGAAGATGGTAAAATGAAAGGTATAAGATTTTAGTTTGATTTTGAATTATTCTCATTTGTTATTATGAAAAGAAATGTTTAAGAAAATTAGCTCTAATTTTAAAATTTAATGAATCTAAAATATTATTTTTTATTTATAGTTATTTCTTATTATTTTCGTGACAATAGAATCACAATTACCAAACACAAATTCTAGCGCGCCCCAAAAAAATATTATTAAGAATTTAGTATTTTTAGCCAATTTAATATTATTCAGAAAATTTGATGACCCACTATGATTGAATAGTTGCTTGCGTAAAAAATGGTTTGTCATAAAAATAAAAGCAAACACGGAAATATATTTTCACTTTGTTCATATAGTTACATATATATAGTTTATATTCAAAACTCGTGCAAATTCCATTAGCTATAAGAGTAAAAACAGACTAAATTGGAAAACATAAATTGAAAACCTCTATCTTTTAAGTATCTAAATTTGATTTTTTTAAAGTTAGTTTAATAGTCCAACAAATTCTTTAAATTCAATCATTCTTGACATGTGTGCTGGAATTAAAACATTTAGCGTAAGCCGTACATTGCCTTTAAACATCCAACATTTTTAGCACACTAGAATCCATTTTCCAAAATGACTACTCCATTGCTGCGTAAAGCTTATGGAATCAACCAAGCCAT
>JAQFXM010001788.1:0-29139 GCA_034693345.1 Entomobrya multifasciata | reverse complement strand
CCAGCCGACTGATTGTCCTTTCCCATAAAAATTTCCCAAAAGCCTGCATAGAACATACCTAACTCTGTATCCATAGTTTATAATGTATCATCATAGTTGTACTATCTGGGATTTAATATTTAATGTGTTGAACGGAATATTTTAGCGAAAAAAAACCTTTCGCCTACCTACCCTTTCTCAGGTCGCTATTTAACGACTCGCAATTCGGAGGGAAATAATTCGTTTTCTTGGTCTCAGATCACTGGTGAAATAATAACTATGCATCTGCTTCACTTTGAGGAAATTTCGTTTCTATTTAACAAGAGATCGTGCGCCGTGTGCGAAATGTTACCCCCTCCTTTCCAGACAAAATTATGGAAGAACTACTAGAAACTCGAGTAGAAATTGTTTCTTACCATGGTGTCACCACCACGGTTACCTGACCAGACAATTTTTCGTTGTTATTCCGTTTTAAGCCTGCTCGTTAGTTGGAAGATCGGTGGTGAGCGCCATTCAAGCACCTTCAGTGCCGGAACCATTTAAGATGGGACTAAAATCAGGTAATGAAAGTTGTAGCTCTTGAGTTGGGCTACATTTTCATATGCATTACAGCATTGAAATTTCGTATTTGGTAGCTTAGTAGCCTTGTATTAAGAATGCGGTGGACATGGAACTTCAGCAAATGCAATCGTTTCCGGCTTATTTTGCTGGTACCTCGGAATTACGAGTTACCATTACCAATCGGAATCATAAAATTTGAAGCCGATCATTTTGAGCCGGTTATTTAAGCCCAACTCAATAGCTACAACTTTCAATACCTGATTTTAGTCCCATCTTAAATGAAACCACACTTGGCACACATTCACCTTAGGTCAAGACCTTCCTTGGAATTGGTTTTCAGACCCTAATGAACCCCCCTGACCCCAGATATAGGGGTCAAAAGGTCACATGCATTTTAAATGGTATGAACGTACATGTATACAATAAAACGATCATAATCGTACAGATACGTTCATCTACATCTCATGATACACCGCTTTCAGTAGTTTCTTCTCAGAATTTTACATTCTTCTCGTTATTTCAGTGATCTGAGAGCAAGAAAACGAATCATTTCTCTAAGCTCGAATTTCGAGTCGTTTCCGTGCAAAAAAGGCAACCTGAGATGAAACCATTAAGAATTTAGGAATCGCACAATCGAGGTATATCCTCCCCAACACTCATGGACTCAACACACTCGGGATGTATTATGAGTTGTCTCATAATTAATTAATTATGGTCGTTGATAGGAGGTTCGAAATTGACCTTTTCCCTACCCTATACCATATTATCAAAAAACGCAGATTCTCATATAATTGACGGGGATGGGGAAATTTTAAAATTGGTTCAAATTATAATTGTAAACTTCAACAATAACTTTTTCTGTTGTACTGGGTAGCATAACGGCTTATGACACCTTTTTGAATTTTTGAATTTGACACCCTTTTAGAGCTGACTATCTGTGCACCTCTGGTATTCAATAGTGCATTTTGATAATTAAATTTAAAAAACAAACAAAAATTTAATTCATGTAGTTATTCAAATTGGTATCATTTAGAAATATTTACTGATTTGTGTTCTGATAACTTGTAAAGTAATATCTAGAAAGCATTGTTATGAATTATGATAGTTACATTTTAGCATAACATTTTGTTGCATGTTATATGGTTGATCACAATGTAAACCTTTTTTTATGAAATGTAAACTATCGATTTTAAAAATAATTTGTCACCTGATTAAGCAATATTTTATCTGTTAATTGATGCATTGTAATTGATTCTACTATGTAACATTCAAACACAATGACATAACTACTGTAGTTAAAAGTTAGCATTGTAATTTGTCCATTACACTGATCAAATTGTACTTTTACCTGCATGGTTATTTGGTACGTGCTCTTAATGTATCCAATTTTTATGATGTTTACTTTTAATGTGAATATGAATGAGCTGTTTGGATTTTATGCACTACTCTTTGGCAAGCCATGGGATCCAAATGCGGCACCCTTTTCGACGACTATTCCCCCTTTCTCCAAAAAAAATTTTCGAGCTCGTTTCCATCAATCCTTATACGATAAAAAATTCGTAACTATAACATTCATAGTAATAAGTGTAGAATTCTTGCCTTTTACAAGGAAAAGGGTTCTTAATTATGATACAACTATTTGACAAATAAAAAAACGAAATACAATGCAGTTCTTCAAAGGTACAAAGGCTATAGTCAGCAACCACAACGCCTTGTTATGCTGCTATGATACCGACCAGTCGCCTGAAAAATTGTGCTTCATTGTTTTTCGTTTTCGTCGAAAAAGACGAAGTATAATCAGGCATAATTTTAGTCACGTAACCTATTTTCAAAAAATAAAAACACAAAGGTATAGAGCGTACGTTATGAGAAGCTTGTAACACTGTTTAGATACATTGGTTATATCATCAAACATCACCATTGATTTTGATCAGCGAGTACTAAACATGATGCTGCAGTTTTATCTGTACTCAACTGTAAAATACCCTTTTCCAAATAATGTGATAAATGACGTCATAAAAAACCAAATTATTTTTTCTGATGTCTTTGTTCACTAATTCTATATATTTAGCTAATATCTTTGGTGTACAGTAAAATATTAAAAACAAGGAACATAAATTTACAAGCGCTGTTGTAAAAAATGATATTTCCTGAAAGCAAATTGTATTTTTAGTGGGAATGGAGTACGAAAAACATTTTTGGCTTAAAAAAGAAGGTGCGGCAAAAACTCGATCATTTTAATAATTTTCCATCACATATCCATTTATTTTATTGCTTGCATTCCAATATTGATTAATTTACAGCTTATAACTTTAATATGACAATTGTGCTTTCGTCACATAACGAACCTAATTGAAAGATATATTTATAACAATTTAAAACAGATGCATCAATTTAAAATGTCTTCGAAACGCATGCGCATTGACTATTTCAATAGCTATTATAGTTTAATGCATGATGGTTGCACGTTCATCGTTTCATTACTTAATTACTATTAATGAACCATTATTTCTACGCATGGCTAAATTTGCGTGGCATAAGTAAAGGGATCTTATCCCATCTCGATTAAAATGGAAGCTACACTATTATTCCCATAATATGTATGTACAGGAAAATGATATATTGCCAGTTACGCTGGGAAAGGGCTTAATTTAGGCCATAATCAAGCTCAATCATAAATCCAGTCATTCCAGTCTTGATGTTCTGCACTAAAGTCATGATTGCTCTTTCGCAATTTCGTTGTAAAAAATACATAATTTGTACCTGAAAAGAAATAAAAAAAGGATTATTATTAGAGTGCACATTGAACCCACGTTGTTTATGTTCACAATACAAGACTGCGTTCAAAATGATTGTGATTATCTTCCATAAAATAATTATTATTATCCTTCAGTCAAGACTTTTATTACATGGAAAAGGCATCTCAAAATCATTTTGTCTTTTTATGTTTTTACTGCAGAAAACAAAACTTGCTCAACCATGAAAATATTACTTGAGAAAGTTAATATGGCTATGGGGTTAGCTCAGAATGTAATGTACTAAAACAATAGTAAGAACGCAATTCTAATCTCTTCCTTTCAAATTATTCCATTTTTCAATCATTAACTACACACATAAATATCATTTAAACGTTACCCTTCATAAACAAATTGTGCATAGATAATTTTTTTTCGTTATTTTCAAATGTTTTTCTTGTCTTTGCTAAAGTGCTGTTTTGAAACTCCATGTAAGAGCACATGAACATGCACGTATATAAGCAGCAAACACATATATTTAGATGCAATGGATCCACCAACATTACAACGTAATTCTATAAATGGAAGGTGTATTTTTGAAGAACTGGTTTCCTGTGAAAATAGTTTATGTAGTAGACCATCATCGACACGATAAGCTTGGTTCAAGTTGTAGCTGTCCATTTTAAAACAATAGTCATAGCTCAGCTAATTTTCTCAGCAGTTCAGGGATGATTGTAGTAGTATATATTTCATTACTATTTAAAGATGGTATGTATTCATGTATTATCATAAATAGTAGGGCTATGCCTTCCTGTACTATTACGTAAACTTCCGAGTTACCGCCGGCCTTACTTTTTCATACATGATGTATGTGCATCAAGTTGCACACACCTTTATGTGTTTCTAAATGTATACATCCGTACGTTTATATGTACAATTCTTTTTTAAGATAAAATATTAACTATTTAACCTACCATGAAAAGTGTACCACCAGTGTTCAGCTATAAAATGCTAAGAAAAAAGCGTAATCTGCATGCAGCACGTATGTTGAGAAATAAAACAGCGATACTTGATATAGTCACACCAGCTTAACCAATCAAGTTAAAGCTAAACCAATTTCAAGTCTAGTTTCATTTATCATCATTATTATGTGATTATAATTTTTATTTTTAGCTCTTTTGCGTATGATGCTATGTTGTGTCTAGCAGGTTTGGTTAACTGATTTGATGCTACTGGCTGGCTACTACCTCGTGTTTTAACTGCGCTGCACGGTCGGAAAATTTTCATTGCATTTAGGTATAGATTGTTTCATTTGAAACTCTATACCCAATAATAGTATCCGTAATTTAAGCGTATAATAATGAACTTGTTTGAAAGATTCGTATTTTATTTTATAAATGGACCAGGTATTCTATAAAATGTTGAGCATATCAAGATAATTATCTGTAAGATCTCTAGACATGTTAGGTTTTTCTTTAAAAAATATTTCGTAATAAAAATCCATTAAAGTAATACTAACAAAATAGTAGAAAAGTAGGATAGCACTTTTTAGTATTTTGTTGAAAACATTGACAGTTTTGACATTTACGAGTGAAATGTACATGCCAGTAAACACTGTTGGTAGACACACCTGGACAAGTGAAATTTTACTTCTTGAATTACGCCACGCCAATTTTCATTGTGTAAATAAATATGCCCACCATTACTGGGTAATTGGTAGAAAAGTAGCTACTGTATTAAGCTAAGTAAGTAAACTGACATTAAGCAGTTGGGCCACGGACGTGCTCAATGAAGCGTAATAATAGTAGAGGATGGGAATGCTGCTGACTGCTGACCAGTCAGTTTGATAAATGTGTTTACTAATGACAAAAAAATCTTAATGTAGAAAAATCATAATGCGGAAGATTACAAGTAAAGATATGTTTATTTGTCAATAGTACATGCAAGAAAAAATCTAAAATAATGAATTATGTTCCTCTTCGATTCAGACTATTGACAGTTGAAGCAACCAGACAATAATATCCGTATTACATCTTCAACTTCATTGTTGTCGAAACTAGTGTTAAGTTGTTATGTAATCGTGATGCAGTAATAACCAGACATATTTACACGATCATGCACTCATACCCTCATACCATACCCGCCTTATTGTTTATCAGATTTTTTCTTCTTCTTAAGCCCATGATGCTTCGTGTCAACAGTCAACACTTCAGTTGCCAGTTGCACTCAAGACAGTTCCATCGTTATCATGATTATCCGATTTTATTGCGACACACCAACCAACACACTTGCATATACAAATTCTTAATTAAGGGTTTCCTTATAAAAATGTGTGATTGAAAAACATGGCATTATTCACAGCATTTTTATCTTTTCTAATGTTGTGCACATCTGTACAGTTGATGCATGCTATCCGCTTACTGAAACTTAATACGTTTTTAAGAGCAACATGTATAGATTTTTTTCGAAAGTACACTTTTTTAATAAAAAATTTCTTCACATTCGACAAAACAAGTTGGATTTTTCTCGTTTTATTATAGTAATTCAGCATTCAGATGCATAACACAAACAGTGCACTTTTTATAGAAATGAAATTATAAAAAGCGATCATGCATTGTCAATAAGATATATTTATATAAAACTAAATCGTCATCTTGTATCGAGTTGCATTTATTTTTTGTTTAAAAAAGTTTTATGCTGTAAAACAGTATGCAATGCAAATAATCACACAAAGCAACTGTCAAAAACATAAAACTACATATAAAAATATTATACACGTACTTTAGGTAGCGGTACTAAGAAAATCCAATGACATTATCATAATTATTCTAAGCATGAAACATGAAAGAGCATTCCCACATTTTTATAATCCACCGAATGGCAAGGAAGGGAACTTTACAGGAAGACCAAGGTTGGTTGACATTTCATTTTTCAGTCAGAGCATTAAAAACATTTTACATGTGCCGTTGCGTTGCTGTACACAAGCTAAAGATTGTATGACTCCTTCCCTTTTTTGCCCTCACTCAAATAAAAGTAGCGTGAAAGGTTTCGAGGTTTCCCCTTCCACTATATTCCCAGCTTGCATGTGATGTTGTTGGGTTATAAATATAAAATCGTACAAACAAAGAAAGATAAGGGTACATCAGGGACAGGATTTCTTTTGTAATTTAGGGCATATAAAAAAGGAAGAGGATTTTTCTAAAGAAAAAGGCGGTTGTTACCCTCATACACAGGTTGGTATATACACTTCTTTACCACAGTAGGACCAATAGGGCTCGTGCCGGAGGTGGAGTTGCTTGCTTCACTTTTCTCCAATCAAGTCGCAAAAGAGTTCCCCTTCATCTTTTCCTCAGTAAAATAAGAGTGTGTTGTAAAGTGAAAGAGAGTTTCGGTATCCCTCTCTTTTTCTAGCTGTAGGAAAAGCTTTCAACCTAGAAAACAAGTAAAGTAGTAACGGGAAATAACGAACATCGTTATATGAATGATATTACACACAGGAGTAGGATTGTAGAGTCCGATAAAATTCTCATACATCGCTTGCTCGTCAGGAAAAACTGTTTTCTTGTGATTACTTCTGTTTCTTATGGTGTACTCCCCTCTTTGCTGGCTGCCAACCACCCGTGTCGTTGTACATTAAGCAAACGTGAAAGAAAACGATGAAGAAGGAAAAAGGAAGGGGAAAATGAAATTGCTATCGCTTGAGCTTCGCTACCCAGAGCTTTGCTTGATTTTATACATATTTTTATGATATTATTTTCTTTTCTTATTTTCATCAATATATATTATGTATGTATCGACTTTTGGAGCATATTCTGTTCCTTATCAACAGTTTAATGACATTGGAATCAAAAAGGGTACCTAAATCAAGTAAAAACAAAGAGCATACTTTATACATAAATAACCCTGTATAATACTGTTTTCTCTGATGCAAATTTGAGCCGAATTTTCTCTTATTCTTCTATTATCTTTCTTGAAGTTATTTGATATTATGTTTTTTTTTGGAATATGTAATAGCTACAACAAAGGAGAACCTCACTGCGTTATTAGTTTCGAGTTTTAGACTCAAGGGACTCAAGAGTCAGGCAAGAAATTGATCTGTGTTTCAAGTCCTGTACCTAAACCCAGATTTTGATGAATGGCACTTAAAAGTAACATGAAATTCGCCAAAAGTTAATTTTAAGAAAACAACTCGTTTTTGTGACAAACTGACAACCTTATTTTCATCTTCACTTATGAAATTAACAGAAGTGATTTCTATTGTATAGAATTTTCCTACTAGCAAAATCACTCTTTTAAGAATGCTTTATTTGACAATTATGCAAAGAAATTTCAGTAATCGAATGGAAAATGGAATAAGAGAGAATGAAGTATAATTGCTTTCAAATCTATTATAGTTTTTCACTCGAAGAACAAAATTATTGTGTATGTTTTTGTTAGAGCTTTACGAAGAGATTGAGTGTATTGTTGTCAGAAATTGGAAACCTTGCTGTACAATAATGAACGTTATAGACACAATATTCTCTTTCATTCTCATTATTAAAAGGAACTCAGCAGGTAGATTGTGCTACTTGATTTATAATATTTCCACATTTTCTTCCATATTGCGATAAAATACGTTATTAAATTATTATTCACGACAAGAGTCATCCTAGTTTCTTCTCATATTCCTTTTTCATAAGTATGCAAATTATATACTTTCTATATCCCTTCATACATATGGCCTTAAAATAAATTGACACTGGCTGGCTTAATTGTGTATCATCATACGACACCATCTATGCTACTGACAAGAATATACTCTTTAATTAATTTTAATTAAGTCTATTGTCCATTCCGGACCTACAAATTTTCCCTACATTGGAATCCTTTTTAGTGTCTACAGAATTATCGAGAAAGAAAAGAGTGATGAAGAAACATCAAGTCAATTCCAACCCTTCTAATGAGAGATTTTATTGTAGGACATTGCTACTCGAAAAAGCAGCATAGCACACACATACCAAGTGTATAATAATGAACTTAACTGATTCACATGGGCTTGATGATAGTTTTAGCAGAAATCACTCATGAAGAAACTCAAACTACTAAAACTTTATTTTACCACTACCACCACCATCACCATTGCGCCATCATGTTTTGCGAACAAATTAAAAATGGGAATCTTCTGCGCTCTGAATTTTACCCGAGATTCTGATAGTTGCTGCTTGGTCATTATTTCCCACAAGAAAAGGAATGGGGACATGGGAAGATTGGTTGGCTGGATGTTGGAGGAACACCAAGCTAGCTTGGAAACTACTAATTAATTCCGAAAATGAGATACATGTATTCATACATACATACAATACTATATGAACATTAGAGTAGTATGCTCCCCCAATTCTTATAAAAGCAAATGCTTCGAAGATGTTGGTTCGAGTCTGTCAACTGATTTAACAGTACTTTTATGCACGTACATAAAAGTAGAATAAGACCACACTGTTATTAATTAAGTTAACGTAATCAATTGAGTTCATACTCCGTATTTCATGCTACGTATTTTTTCCAAAAAATTAAGTGTTCTGTTCGTAACAACGCAGGAAGCATGAAAAATTTGTATCTTTGTATCTAGTCACATATCTTATGTTCTTTTATCGACGTCTGAATTTCAATTTATCCATTCATGAAAAAAATATTGTATAACATGTTTACAGTTATAACAGAACAAACCGAAATGAAATTTGAAATAAAGTTACAAGTTATCAAACTAATTACATTACAGTATTTAACGTGTTTAGGTTTTGGTCATTAGGTTGCTAATACTTTAGTTTTCACCAGAAAAACGAAAGAACTAAAATCATTTTTTGAAAGCATACATTGTGAACAAAGTAGTGAAGGAAAAGGAAGCGTCTCACTGCATGGTTTGAATGTGATGTGATAGTCCGAGTATTTTCCGGATGATACCGCAGTAAGAATTGTAGGGTGGAAGAAGCAGTTGAACGGGTATCCAACAGAGGCTCCAACAGTGTTCCTCCGCTGAATGAGTGCTTCCCTCACTTCTTTTTTCTTTTTATCAGCTTTATTCCTCAAACTATTATTATGGTATTACAACTAGTACAGTGTATCAGCTTGCCCGATGCCTTGATTATCATTACAAGATTCATGCACGAAGCTTTCCTTATAAGATCACTACTTAACTGAGAATTCAGCATTAATTTTTTTCATTTACTGTAACAATGTTATAACCGCCATAAATGTTAAGATAGTATAGTTAGTATTCAATTGGGAAGTGAAGTAACATACATAAATAGAAAAATTATACATGCATACTAGATTTATGTACCTATGAAATTTTTCTCACACTAGGTAGAAATGTTTCGCAAAAATATAGTAATTTAACATACAATGATAATTAAAACACGAATAATTATATAGAAAAATTGTTATGTTGTGTTTGGCGCGAGTATTGGCTACACCACACTAGTAAACAAGTTCATTAAAAATTGTTGATAATTCAACCAACGTCACCACATAGTATTACAACAGAAACTGCTTGTTTCGTCAGAAAAACGTAGTATATATTGTAGATACATTAACTACACATATATGCATAAACACGCTTTCTTTTTGGCTCTACTTTTATATAAATTTTGTAAAATGCTGTCTCTGCTCACTATTAAGTGAGATGGTTTTTATGCTTGAATACTTTTCTACTGTGAACAAAGCGATATTTTATTTGTTACTTCGTTTTCCGTTTGGCTGATCGAATTTCCCCTTTGTAAAGTTCCATGTTTCTATTTAACATACAACTCAGCAGTTTTTCGGTCTCCTTTCTTTCCTGTCTTCTTTTCCAATAAAATGGAAGCCGCTAGTGATAAAATTTAATTGCGACAGTTCTCAGACTTCAAAGTCTTTGGAATTGACAACTCTTTTGTAAGTTTTCTGTATATTTCATCTACGTGGTAATAATGTTCAGGTAGTTGCTCTCGGGTATTCAAATTATGACACGAGTTGCTTTACTTACCGTGTGTTGAGGACAAAGCCCTGACTGAGAAATAGAACAAATACAAAAAATTAAAAAGAGCTATAAGCAGACATATTACTCGTAACTAACATGCTCAATCTGGCGTGATTTTTCTAGTATTCTCATCCCCACTAATGAATAACTACGTATTTAATAAACAAAATTTGTAATATATATTTTCAACTTTTACATCTTCTTTGTCTAAAAAAACATTTTCAGAAAATTAATTTTAATGATTACAAAATATCACCTGTGTGGAAATAATGGAGAAAACTAGAAAATTGTTTTTTGAAGTGGGTGGGTGTTGCAGAATATATGAAGGATAACCATTTCAATAAAGAAAATGCTTAGTATTTTTAATACGTAAGCTTGTACCTATGTTTGTATATAGGGAATTTTCAATTCAAATACACAATCTTGTATATAAAAGATACATCATGCTTGAAGAACAACAAGCCTGGGAAAAACTAAGCAATGCACCGGTTGGCTCGCAGTAAGTTGCCTTGCCTGTTGTCAACAAGTTTCTCTTTAAGTATTACCGGCAACTGATTGCTTATTTATGCAACTATGAACAGAACGACAATATATGACTTCAAGCAAATTGTTGATGATGAGAATAGAAGAAACAGGGCAGGGTTAATCTACACCTTCAATAAAACATTAAGTATGTTTAATATCAGTGGAACACCGTTTTATTTTCTATTTTTATCTCATTTACAAGTTTATGGATTTACACATGAATAATTACATTAAACAAATAGAAAAGCGGCAATTGGAAAGTTAAGAAAATACACTTCTTTCTTTGTAGCATTGTAGCTGCTTGCCTTTGGTTACTTATTACAAAGTAATTGAAAGACAGCAAGTAAAAAGTAAGATTGAAGAAAAGCCGAACAAACCAATATGCTTGTTCTCTGGTTAAAGGAATTCAAAATTAGAGAAAATACCAAGAGAAAATGGTAATAATACGTAAACGTACGGAAATTTTTCGCACGATTTCATTTTGAACGAGAAAGGGAATTGGACGAATAAAAAAGGGAATTCCCTTGAGAATGAACAAGGCTGAAAATGCACCCTCGCCTCTGTCTTGATAGCAATAAATACATGTGAGCATGTAAAGTACGCAGTGTAAACGAGAGATATTTTATTTTTGTAATGTCTACTTCAATATTCCAATATATGCTGCCTTTTAGCTGTAGGTGCTGCACATTGTTCCATGCGTAAAACAGCAGACAAATAAGGTATCCTCCATCAAATCATCTCACTTGATGGCACGTGCAAGCAGCCTTCTTTCCTCTTATTCTTCAAAAGTCTCAGAGAAAATGATGATCAGCAGCACAGAGAAGAAAGAAAATTGAAGAATGCAAAGTAAGCAGAGGGGAAATTAAATGATTTTTTACCTCTCTTCTTTGAAAACTTCAAGAGAAGAGATGGCTAAAACTTTGACTTTCCATTTCGAATTTAAAAAGCTGTCTCATTTAGGAACTAATGAGAAAGAAGGAGGTTATAATGGATGGATGAGATCTGTGCTATTAAATTTAAAACATTTTATATTAAATGAAAGGGTGGATCTTATTTTTAGCTTGGGTGTGTGTGTTTAAATTGTCTAAGGAAATATTTCTGACGAATCTATCACTTTCATTTCTGTGAAAAGGATGTTCACAAAAATGAAGGGGATTTCTAAAATTTTAGACAAAAATATATTTATCTCATGCCAAAAGAAAAGCACTCTTAGAAAGTTGACAGCTACAGAAAAAGCACTGGCACTTCCGATGAGTACTTCAGAACTTATTGTAGCATGAGGATCATAATGCAATGGTGATTTTTGATGTAAAAAGAAACATTTTGATTTTATACTGAATGAGTGATAGTATTTGAATTGCTAGCTTCCTCTTTAAAAACTGATTAAATAAAATGCAACTCATTATTTGTCGTTTATCCCTTCAAACTCTCTTACAGTAAAATTTTTGTTACCGTCAATCAACAATTAAATGCTATCCGAAATGAATCAGCAAAAGTAAAGCAAAAAATTATAATATATGATAGATTGTATTGAAAATTGCAATGTGTATGGCCCAAAGAACCAAAATGATTTTTAAACGTTACTTTTCTCTGAAATGCAGTTGTTTTGGTTGAATGTCAAGGACTCAACTAAAACGGGATTGCATGAAACCGGTTTGAGCATGAGGACTACAAAACTCTGGAATATAATGAGTGATTTATGGTATCTGTTCTGGAAATGAAAAAAAATATTGTATTCATATACACATAATATGATTTTATATTTGTGTGTGCAGATGGGTTTGTCAAACTGTGCAAAAGTAAAAGGGCAATTACAGAAAGAGAGCTAACTATTTGCATTGCGTATTGCATAATTTGTACTTTTGCTATGTGTGAAATTTTGAATACCAAATATTGAACATCCACACACACTAACACGAGAATGACACAGAAAGTAACAGTATTGTTGGTATAAATTTACTTGTACAAGGCTTATATGCATAAAGACTTCATTATTTTAAAAAATACGCATTTTACAACTATAAGGGTCCCCTCTTCTTTGACTGAAGGTATGCATCTTATTTGAATATAAATACATTTTACTTACACAAACCACCGCTGCTATCCATTCCTATAAGAAAGTAAGAGTGTATCTAAATCTGAACAAAAGCAAATCACAAATATATATGTATGTATACCTTCATCGTACCCATTTATTTTTATCTTCAGTTTCTTTTTACCCACAACTCTCACTCTCAATTTTTGAGAAAAGGGTGAGCAAACTCATAAAAACGAGTCCAGCAGTTTTTCCTCTCGCTCTCTGTCACAACCAACGTCTGCTCAAAACCAGTTTTTGGGTTTATTTTATCGTTGTTAAATATTTGAGTTGTGATTTTTCAATGCACTCTCGTTCCTTCTTCCTATACACACAGATTTCAATTTTTATTGTGCAAAAGACTACCGAATATACATACATACACATATATATGCATGCATATTATTACAATACACCGCCAAGAGTATAAAAAGTTGTTATCAATAGAATCCAAAACTAAAAGTTGCATCAACGAAAAAAAAATCAGCTCACAGCAGTCACGTTGCAATCAAACTGCAAGTCGTTCGTTATGCTGCTGAGCTACTGCAGTTTCATAATCATCATCCCCAATAAAAGCTGTTTTATGTAATCTTGTCACAAAAGAGACTGAACTGACCAGGACGAGATTTTCGTTTTGAAAAAGGGAAAAACCGGTCCTGGTCACCAAAGGGTTTTTATACTTTCTCTGCAGATGCAATCCAATATGCATGTTTCCATATTATATTGTTCGTTGAATGTCGTTGTTGAGTAAAAAGCTTTTTTTAAATTTTCTGTTGACGAAGCATGATTTTTTTTACTGAACTGGTATCACAAGAATGAAAAATACATTCTTATCCAGTAGACCAGACATCAACAAGGGCATTAAAATCAATGGAATGAGAGCACTCCAAACACGTATTTCCTTGCCTGCATTGTTTTTACAAAAACTGGAATTCGATCTCACACCGAAATCATGAACATCATTGAAATAAAAATATTAATATCCAGAACGAAATATGCATGATAACGCTTTTCCCATCACCGTCAACATATCACACTGTTAAAAAAAAAAGATTCAGCTGTTCTATTTCCGATCTCACATAACCAGCCACACGAAAATGTGTTTATGCAAACATTCAAATTTTTGTCGTATTGTTCCTGATATTTTTTTCCTGGCGAAAACTGGTTCTTCCTGCTAAATTTGAGCTTACAGTAATGATTAGATGAGCAAGCGTCTTTTGAACAATGCATGGAGTTCAATGATTATAATGATATGGTGAGAGCCCTCCGAACCTTCATTCAATTTAGATTGAGGATGGTCCAACAAAATGCATGTAACGTAACATCATTTGCACACGTTTGAAATAAGTACCTACATATATACACGTATGTATAATGTATTCTTGCGATGTTGTGTAGGTCGGTTTATATTTGTCTGGAAAGAGTGTAACACATATTGCTAGTATTAAAATTCAATGCAATAATAATGATGCGCCTTCTTTAATGCTTACTACTTGCATACTTTTACTTTGGGTCATCGTGTCTGCAAGCCAAGACCATCATCGTCATTACCTCAGTATTTTTTTCTGAAGTCCCCGTGCGTACACCGTTCCACTGTTTTGTGGAACAACTTGTGAAACAATTTCTTTCATATCATTATCATTCCTAAATACGGATGCTCAAACCACACTACTTCCTATTCCTTCTTGGTGACCACTACACGATCCAAACCGGGATAAGATCCAACTGTAATCTCATTTACCTGCCAATCTTCAACTGACCAAGTTGAACCCGTCTTTAATACAAAAAATCTTTTAAAAAATAAGTAACTAGTTTTGCAAGTTCACGTTACATAATATACTACAAAAATATATATATACATAGTAAAAGGAAACTGGACAATATCCGCTTCATCAAGGCTGGCCCTTGTAGTGGACATTATGGTTTACTTTTCTTAAATTTGACAGGCTGTGTCCTCATCATTTGTTTGAATTTTTACTCCTTATACCTGATAGTGTCAAACAAATTTTTTGAAAGCCAAACAAGTTTGATTTTTTTAAAGATATTTTTTCTTTGAAATGAAATAAGTGATAAATATTTCAATGATAAACATATATACGTAGTGCTACCTTTTATAAATAGTGCTATACAATCTATCATCGTGACCAAAGGTTCTATTAAAAATCATCTTTATATTTGAATGACAACATTTTGGTGATCTGTTTTTACCAATCAAGAAATCAACATACAATCTACATACTGCCTTACGACAACTTTACTTGTTTTTTTACATACGAAGTAAACTACATCCCATTTTCGTTTTAGAAGAGGATCAGTCTCTTGTTTCTTCGGAAGCTTAAGGTTAGTATTTACGATCTTCTTCACTCACTCTAACTGTATGATGCTACAATCATGTATACAATCTTAATATTTTTCTCCTGAAGCTGTTAATTTGTTGAAAATAATAATTAGTACAGAAATAAGACGTGCAGTTTTTTTTTTACATTACTTATCAAAATGATATGCAAAGTTTTCTCAATTAGAACAAAGTTAAGTTACGGGAAGTTGCGTACATTTTATACATGTATGCATATCAAACTGGGTTGCGTTGCGGGCATTTCTGTGTGATGCCTAATTTATGTAAGTTAATAACATTATAGCCCACATCCAAATATAGGCATATAGGTATATAATGTATCAAAAGTGATATAAAACTACAAAATTAACAACTCATTATCGAAGGAAACCTTGATCAGACCGAATTACCTGCCGCGTTTGTTGTTTTTTCTTACAAGCTCCATTATAAACAAACCCATCAACACACCATCTCCTCAATGACGTACTGCCAGTGGCAAGAAAGATGATTATTACTTCTCTCTTCTCATATCATTTCCGAACGAACTACTTCTACTTTTGGTATCATAAGAATCTACAAAATATTCATTCTTAATTAAGCCCTGAATCGGATCACTCTTGTACATCTGCTGGAGTAAGAACCTAATTTCTTCATGATGAACACAACTTGACCATGTATACTTTCTCAAAACAGTTGAATTTATTATTGTACCAGTATTTTTTTGGATTGTATCATTACAATTTGTAAAAGAAGAGCATTATTACTGACGATTCTCCCTAAAATTAGCGTTTTTTCTTGTAGCTTTGGTCTTTGGAAAGTAGGCATAAGGCATAATGAAGTCATTTTAAATTCATAAAATTAGTTTTACCAGCTCATCTGACCGAACAATAGCAATTGTGGTAATGATGGTTTGTTCGATAATATTTGAAGTACTGTGTTGAGTTGTGCCAACAACCTTGTGCCCATAATATTGACTTTTGAACAAATGATATTGTTATACAATCATGTTGTTTACCGCTCTTCATGAAAACGTCAACCTTGTAAATTCATACCTAATTTACCTAATTTCTCGTCATTTACTGCTAACTAAGCTAAACCGAAGAGCAATATCTGTCGAAAGGCAAAGAGATCTATTAGCTCATTCTGTCGAAATGTAAAGCTCCTCATGTCAATGAATGACAGGAGAACATGTGCGCTTCAACGTAGAAAAAATGCTACCTGGCACGTTGTTGTTTTTTATACCGCATTTTTCTTAATTTGCAGATCTTGCATTCAAAATAATTATTATTCAGGATGCCATACAATAAGAGACAATTTAGCACAAAGCATAAAGAAAGCGTTGCTCTTTAATGGAAGCCCCACGGGTCCTTAGTGAGAGCTGGTCAATAAATAAACAAGGAAATCAACAGGCTAATTTATGTTCCAAACCGACTGAGCTGTGTCCAGCAGCACCAGCCAAGCCAAGAGAATGAGAGGAAAGGCATGTTCTTCTCATACTACATATTTTTCCCGAAAGCTTTGCTGATAGCTATATTGTTATTGCCCTGACAGATATGCCTAACTAGCTGCATATATCCGCAAGTGTGAGTTTTCAGAAGAACAAGCTAAAAGGCATTGTTTTTGATTGCCTTGTTATTCTGCTGTGTACACTACACCAAATACTTTATTACGGGTTTCCCTTTATGTTCTCTGCTATCGGCACAACCACTTCTTTCTTCAGTAAGAAATTTGATATTCGGTTGCACACCTATCAAAATACCATGCTGAGCGAAAGATTCCATGAAGAAATTATAATATTTTCAATGGAGAATGTGTATGTGTAAAAGAATATCAGTCTTAATGACATGAAGCAATTATTTTGGCAGCTAATTTAGACCAATAAGACAAGGCTTTCATTTCACCGTGTTGTACAAATAAAAAATGCCGAAACAGATGCTCTTTTTTCTTTCAAATTTTTCCTTCAATTGAGTATAGTTTGTGTATAGAGCTTTGGAGGTGTGGTGGTATTGATATAGGATCAATGATACTCTAACAAAAGAAGGGTGATAGAAAGCAAGTCTTCAAAAAAGAATTCTATGACATATCAAATAATTCAAAGGCACTTTATTGACTTGAATCTTTATTTATTTGTTTTGTTTTTTGTTGATTAGGTCATATGGCTTGCCTTTAGCTTTACTAATTGCTTAAAGAAACAAATCGACTGAAAGTAGATACAAACCAGCACTTTTGGCAACCCAATTTTTTCTGTTTTGATAAAACCAAATGTCAAAAAAAGAAAAAAATCCTGAATCGATACCTGTGTTACTATCCAAAATAAAAACGGTAATCAAACAGACGTTATTGGATTTAACGAAGACAGCTTATGTCGGCAAAAGAGGCGTCTTGAGTCTTGAGCATGTTTAATTGATCCATTTCACTGCTGAGTATAGAGACCACCTCCAATCTATCAATTTGGACGTTTGACCCTTTTGAATTACATATTGCGTTACGACCACCGATCTCTCTTCTATTATTTTGCTACGTGAACTATTTAACTATTCAACTTATATTTCATTATCAACGAACACCGTCATTACATGCAAATTTCAGAATGTATTTCTTTCCTTTTTTTATTCCATTATTTCCGAAAAAATTATATTGCTGATATGGTGTCGTGTGTACATCCTCATTAATATCGGATTTTTTTTCTTTTATGAGACATGACATGATGTTCATAAAATCAATTGGCTGTTGAGTGAATCGACTACAAGGAGTAGTAGTAGCAGATTGCATACATGTTGACATAACATTATTACTGTTTGAAAACACTAATATTTTATTGAGGCTACAGGCGTCGCATACATAAAAAATTTCATGGGGTATTTTATAATACTCAGCTTGAAAGGAGACGTTTGTCTTCTTCATCTTTTCAAATTTGATGCCTCGTTTGACTCCCACTGTGTGAGATGATTCACCTCCTTAGCTCCCCAGATCCCCTAGTCACTAGTTCGCATGCAAATGATCTTCTCACTACTGTCCTGCGCTGCATATTAACGACTGGACAAGCAAAGGAAAAAAGGAAACTTACGCAAGCACATTTTGATCAAAATACAAATATGTATCAAACTGGTAGCGCTTTGAGCATGCTAATATAATCTCATCGTCATCACAAACAATGATTAGTGACGATGAATAAATGTGTATTATTATTAATTACTTAAGTTGATGAAAGAGAAGAAAAAATCTACAATTTTTAATTTGCAGGAGCACGTACTAATCGAGTGCACACAGCATGCTATTAGTTTTGATACATCCCTATTAACTGATAAGTTTATTGTAAAGAGAAGGAAGACGAAAAAATATAATATCAACTTGGATGATCTTTCTCTTTAGGCATCACCACTAAGTAGGCATACTCATTTTTTACAAGGAGTAATCAGTTGAATTAAAAATTGTTATTCAAATTAAGAGAACAATTTTTAAAAAATGAAGCCAAATTGGAGGTCTGTTCGATTTGTGGATCCTCCTTGAAAATTACAAACAAGACGTGAAAAGGGTTTTGCTATTAGTAATCATCATCCCATTGCATTGGCACCAACATCATCATAACGCATGTCCAATTTATGAGAAAAAATCCTCTCCTCTCTTAACCTCTTCTGCTATATATTCACAACAAAGTCAATGTGCAGTGCAAGTGTGAGGAGATATGTCGGTTTGCTTCTTTCTACGCACGCACTCTCCCAAAAAATAGCACCACCATCGCGTTAAAATAAGCATGCTTGAATGAAGACCCTTGTATTTTTCTAAGCCGACAACGACTTTAGCATGGCAAAATGTTATCATCGACATACCCAACAAACACCTCCCATCATGCTTGTGTGCAGATGATATGCTGCGATGATGATGGTTGTTGGTGTTATTTTTTCGTTGATGTTGTACGTGTTTTGTTGTTAAAAAAGAATCAAATTTTTTATAATTTTTCCTTCCTTTCACCTTTCGCATTTTTACGGAAAAAACAACATGCTAGTCGAGTAGTCTGTATGTTTTATTTATGTTTTTCGATACAACGTATAGGTTTCAAGTTGAACACGAAAAGACATTATTTTTCAAGATTTTTTCCGTCTACGCGACTGCACGACTACTACGTGTGCCACATTGCGTGACTATCAAATATTTGTTAGATCAATATAATTTTTGCCTCCAGAGCAGCCCATCAACTTGAATGCGAAAAAAATTCTGTATCTGTTTCTTCAATAAGTATTTATAAATTTTTATTTTCCGATTCATTAGCAATATTTGTACGTGCACTGCATTGACTGAAGTGAGAGAAAGATAGGTGTGTGTGGTATCGAATTGATGATGACTTTTGTGGGTTTATTTTTACAACTCTTCATTTTTTCCTTAATTTTAAAAATCTATTTAATTTAACATATGTATATATTAAAGAAGACAGATCCATTATGTATTCAATGACGAAACAATGATGTTTTCGAATTCAATAATTAAAAAAATTGAGTTCCGGTTCTTTTTTGTAAATAAAAGCGATTGGAAGTCTCATCATCACCTTTTACATTTTTATTAATTCGATTAGAATAAAATTAAATAAATAAACAAAGTTTAAAATAGCATCTTCATATCATGTGTTGTATGAGACTTTCAGTAATGAGCAAAGGCAATAACAATATTTTTAAAAAATCACACTTAATATATTCATGTACCTACAAAGTGACGAAATTGCAGGACAGATGTGTGTCATTAATTTTTATCTATATCTATTTTTCAAAGTCTCTTGCTCCAGGTTATCATCAAGAATTACTCATGTCATAATGCAATTTTTTGGCCTGCTGTCAGGAAGCACTCTAATGAATTCTCTAATTTGTTAATCTTGTCAATGTTATGTGTTCTCTATATCATCATCACGCAGTAGCGAATTTTTTACACTTATGCTGTAAAAGGATGCTGGTTATTTATTAGCTGGTTGATTTGATAAGAAAAGCGTAAAAACGTAGGTGGGGCAGGAACTGCGAAGATACCTCCCATCTCTTATTTTAAAAAATCTATTCAATTTTTCTGTTTTCATTTAGCATTCAATGCCTAATTATCTATAACTGTGTTAGTTAGGTTGTTTCCCATTGTCTTGATGGTAATTTTATATTTTTTATTGTTTCTATAAAAAATGTAAAGTTACCCTTCTCAAATTACTTGTGTATACAACAAGCTAATTTATTTGCAAAATACCTTTTGTTTGGCACACGTTGAACAGTTTTATGGGTTACCATCAAAATTGTCGCTTTTTGGCTCGTCTTTTGTGAGCGTTGCGCTGTTTTTAGTATTCTTTTTTGTCTTTGTTTGGGCTTGGGCTTGGGTAAACAAGAAATGACATCCGCCATAATTCGTGACATTCGTATTACCCAAATTATTTATTGAAAATACTTATCACTGAATTATATTAGTATTTATAAATGTATTATTCATTTCATAAGACAGGAAAAGAGCATATTACATGACCTAATGCAAACTATGAAACTTCAGATACTTGCTTTATGGCTGATTATACAACATTAATGTTTCAGTTACCATCATAATTGTAAAAGGAACAGTACACGCTGGTTTTATAGTTATGAAATATTTTGTCTACGTAACGTACATGTGGGCACACTACAATATACATCAGCAAAAAAAACCTATTCAAATATATATGTATACAGTAATGATTTGTATAATGTCTCACAAAACCACAAACAGAACGCACAACATGATAATATAATGCAAACAGTGGAAAAGTTGCCGTTCTACGGAACTAACCACACAACACAAGAGGAAAGCATGACAAGTTTTTTGCCTGGAAAAACTCCTAATAAACTCCCATAATTCAATTTTAATCACCCAAAAACTACATTTCTGGAAAAAGTATTGAGTTAAACCCCTGACGTTAAATAATATTTTCGTAAGTAAATATTAGTAACTATAAAAAGGGTCTATGTATGAGTGAGTGTGTGTGTGTGCGCATAGGAAATTAAGACATATCAGGCAAAGCCTGATTAAGTAACAAAGATAGGCGAGTAGAAGAAATAAGAAAAGCTTCATAGCAGCGGGATGAAAAGAGGAAGGAAGCAAAAGAAAGTATAATGTTGGATGACTGTAATGTATGACCCTTTATAAGTCTGTCTGTTACTCACAGTGTGTGCACCAGCCTCTTTTTCTAGCAAAAAGAAAATCGAGGATTTTATAAATGGCAATAAGAGAGGAAATTAAGCTAAAAAGCACACACTTTTACAAGATTAATACCAAGAACTTTCTGTTTGTACGGTGTGATAAGACAGCTGTAGGCGCCTATCTTTTTCCGGTTTTAGTTTCTTTCACAAGAAACTGTTCCCCATCGAAAAAGCTAGCTAGAAAAAGGTACTTTTGTCCTTTTGCATAAACTTAGTTTACAACTATATTTTTGAAAAAAGTTAAGAAAAGCAAGTTAATATGCCTGCATATATGTTCAGCTGTGGGGTACACTATAATCATCATTATCTACAAATGAAAAGTTTTAAAGTAAAAATTCGTGAAATTAAGAAAAAAAATCCGTATTAAAAATAGAGATTCATTTTATGTGTAGTTGTTGTAAAAATATATGCACATAATATCCATTTTTGATAACGTGTTTAGTTCAAGATGATTTATTGCAGTCTCATACATCACATCTTGAACAATGATAAAAATGTTTACTTTTTCAAAGTGTAGCCATTAAGTGTACACGTGTGCGAAAGCTAGTTTTCTAACATTCTATTATAACGTATATAGAAAAAACGAAAAAAGTAAAGCACATAGTTAGTGTGCTTCGTTTGAGTTTGCATAATTCATTTTCTTTAAAAAATAAAATTTCGTAATCTCTTATTTTGCATTTAAAAAGGAAATGGATTTCTTTTCTTTTTCACTCTCTCCCCTTTCCTCTATTCTATTTCCAGTTTTAATTGGGGATCTCCCTGAGGTGAATAAATCAGAGCTTCATGAGATGTTATTAAAGAGCTTGAAAGGAACATTTTTTAGAAAAGCAACGTACCTATGTAAATTTCAAAGTAAAGCAGTATGCATATATGGTAGATGCTTCTCGGTTATATGGAAAATGGCCGATTTATATACTAAATCATTATAGAACAATCTTTAAAACGCATAGTATTTTTAGAAGCT
This sequence comes from Entomobrya multifasciata, assembly GCA_034693345.1. Lineage (NCBI taxonomy): Eukaryota > Metazoa > Arthropoda > Collembola > Entomobryomorpha > Entomobryidae > Entomobrya > Entomobrya multifasciata. The sequence goes on along the minus strand of JAQFXM010001788.1, from coordinate 6,781 downwards.
GCAGAGAAAACATTGAAGGGGCGATGATTACCATGCTAAGATACGATGTTACTGTTTTTGAAAAGAAACCGCTTCCCAGAGTATTTTTAATCATTTTTCCCTATCTCGTACACAGAGATGTATTAGTTTAGTATGGCCGAGTATATCTAAAATTGTTTTAAAAGAAACATTTTGCGATAAAAAAGAGGGAGAGGGTCTGTTTGTACTCTTTGTGTCAGCTGCATGCATACATCCATTCATTAGGGAGATGACGATGATCATGATGATAATATGGTGCTATGCTAGAGGAACATTTTTAGCCTGTTTCGGAGATGAATCTGTACGATGATGTTAATGAGAGACCAAGATGTACAATATACAATAGAACGCCAACGCGCTTCCAATTTTTCCCCTTCATTTTTTCAAGAAAATGGCTTTGCAAACAAAATGTTGATATTTTTCCATAATGAAAAACAGAGAATGAGTCATCTTTCCTTTTGATCATGCAATATGTTACACTGTACTCACGATGCTCTGCACTCATTACCCTTTGCATTTGCGTTTTTATGTAATAAGTATTTTTTATCAAATTAAAAATGTATTCAATGTACGTTCACTTAATATTGTAACCTAAAGTTTGTATTTTTATTTGAAAAAGTACCCAATCCTCTAGAAAAGGGATCGAAAGAAAGTCTAAAAATACCAATTTACGTTGTGCGTCAAATCATTCTACTCATTTAATGCCTAGGAAAGTTTCAAGATGCTCTGAATAACGAAAAAGAGAACTCGTTACATACTTGACGAAGTTATTTTTTTCCTCTCTAGCCGAATGACTCCCATTTATACTATATGCATAAACATTAAGACAAGTACCAATCTGCATGCATAAAAAGTCAATTTCCGTACTAATGGATTCTCTTTTCTTTCTTCCATTAAACTATGTATATTTATATTTTTAATTCCCTCGGAAAAACTGGCGAACGAGAGGTATAGCTAGAATGAAAGTGGAGTGCAGAGTGTGGCAGACTAGAAATAGAATTGAAAGAACGCAAGAGTGTACACAGGAGCAAATGAATGCATCTTTATCAGAATATAAAATGGGATACAATTTTTACTCGCTTCAAAGTCAGCAGCAGCAATAATAGTGGATTCACCACTCCCCCTTCATTTTTCCTTCGCTTTGACATGAGAATGGTGGGGGTATGCATAGTACAAAGTATTTCTTTCTATAATATATACAAATAGTAAAACATGTAAAAGACTGAAACTTTTAATTGCTACGAATTTTAATTAGTGAGAAAGTTTTTGCTTTTTCTCAACATTTTTCATTAAGAAAAAGAAAAGATCGTGGCATACAATTTTCTACTTTTTCCAGCTAACGTTCTACAAAAACTATCATATATAAAGTAGTAATACCTGCATGTGCACATATAGATACTGTGCTTATTGAACAATGATGTGAAGGGTAAAGAATATTATTAACCATGTACATAGTTTGATCAAGTTTTTCTTCGCATGCTTGTGTAAAGTAGATTCATTCGCTTTGTATATCGTACATTACCATATCAAGACGAAGACAATTTGTTGTTCAAGCTTTCTACTAAAAAGCGTCTTCTATATAGATACAGAGCCTGAGGGTAGCGCTGTTTGCTAGCAATAGCTTTCTCGTGATAGCAAGTACTAGCATGCAGGATGGCAATGTAAATTTTCTTTTTCGGTAAACTTTTCCTTTAGTGAGATAACTGAATTTCTAAGAAAATTGAAAATCTTTAACGAGACTTGAACCGTCTCCTCACAGTTTGTAAATCGTTCAGCCTTGTTTATTCGAATTACAAAGCCCTTGAGGCAATAGATAATACATTCCGAGTGACTAAATATTAACATGTATTTCCTTCAAATGATTTGCTTCCAACCAAATTTTTTACTAAGGATATGCCGGGTATTAGCTACGTGTAGCTTTTTGCAAACTATGAAACGAAGTGAACATAGTCCGTATATTGTGATTATAACGCATGTATGTATAAAAATAGATGCGACTTTTTTAAAAGTGTTATTCGTACAGCCATACAAACCCACTGCTGTGAAACACTATACATCTACCAACAGCGATTAAATATGAGTGGCATTTTTCCTTTTTCCCTTTCAACGAAATTCAGTTTATATCAACGCAGATGGAAGGGTAAAAGGTTGAATGAAAGGAGATTATATAAACAAGTGCTATATAGGAAATTATACATACATATATTCCAGTACAAGCACAATGTCATGATTCAAATGCATTTATAAGGTTAACATAGTGTACTCACCCTAATATTTTATAAAAGCATCCTCTTCGCGTTTCCCAAATTTCCATATTTCTTTTTCTCCTTTTTTCTATTTGTCGCTTCGTAGGGTAAAAATGTATTTTCATACAGCGTATAGTACAAAGCAAAATCATATGAATTTTTTGTTTATTTTAAGCTACATTAAACTAAACTATAGTATAAATGAGGTATTCATAACTTCTGATCATGTGCAAATAATGAAAATGAAGAAATTGTTAAACTACAAACTAACAAATATTACTGCACAAAAAATCCCGATGATGGTCCTGTACATTTACATTTTTTGTATGGAAATAACCGGTTCTGTCTGGCTACAAGTACATTGGGGAAACGACAATGAAAAGTTTTTCATTTCATTCTTTTGCTGACTAAGTGAAAGTACAACCAAAATACTGACGCAGTAACACCATCACTAAAAAAAAGTCAGGTCATTATCATGAGATCTGCATTTTATTTCAGACGTGCTTTCTTCTTTTGTCACTTTTTGCTTTTGGGTTTCCTCCTTTCCTCATTTTCTTCTTTCCTCGAAAAACAACAAAAGATCAAAAATTACCTAATTAAAAAGTTCAACTTTTCTCTTTGTAGCATGAGGCTCATCGTCATCATCTTTAATCAACTTGGTTGACTGTCATTCTTGGGAAAAGTGTTTTTTCAAAAGTGTCTAGTGTCTGTTATAGCAGTTACATGCAAGGTATTGTGTCAGCAGCAGCATCGCCCCTCTTTTTTCTTTTATAAATGAACTATGTACTATATGCGTGTATGTATACTGTTTGACTACAAACGGAGTATTCAATGAAAAAAGTCAACGTTATGATGTGCGGAGTAAGCAACTATCATATATATGCATGCAACTTTTGATTGTAAACGAACCTTCATGATGAGATGTTTAAAGAAAATCGTTCCAATTCATTGTTTTTTACTTGAATGAGTTCTGCTTTTCAACAAGAAACCCAGAGAAGAATTAAATGTAAATGTACATGAAACCAATCTATAGCTGCAAATATTACAGGATGAACTTCATGCATATGGATGTCCTAATTTCCGTACAACGGGTTGAGTAAACATGAAATATTTTCAGCATGTAACAATAATTACCCAATAAATAAGTTTTTGTCGAATTTTCCAAATTCGACTACGTTTTTGCTGATTTGGCTTAGCATTATACAACAAATCTATGTAATGACAGAGGTTGATAATGCTACAGAGGCTTTAAAATAAAAGAATCAATTAGAGTTCAGAAGATTGAACAAAATTTCACACAAAATAAATATTACTTCAACAAGAACAGTGTTTCATCATAGAATCAATCACTTGTAATATTACTTTAATATATATAACAATTTCACACGAGAGAAATTTATAGTAAGTACTGGAAACGATTTCTATAAAGTGTGTGATTCGACATTTTCTTTCTACTAAATGGTTATGCAAATTGTCTACTTAGTAAATTGATGGATTTCATTACACTAAAGTACAGTAGCACAATGGAATATCTGATGAAAAGTTATACTTTAAAGAGAATAACCACTTCTTATTATGAATTATCCACTCAACTGAACTCCATCATAGGTATGCACACATACCTGCTACATATGTAAGTCAGCAGCTGTATGTTATTTTGATTACGATAACATTTTTGTTTTTTTATTCAATAAGAAGAAAACAAGTTACTCAAAACCATAAAAGTTGGAGGATCCTTTTGTGAAAATTAATATTCTCTGTGAATTTTTCAGCTTCTGGAAAATTTAATCAAACGAAAAGAAGCCGACATACAATGTACACACACACGTTATGCCGTCCTTTACTGTATATCTGTAGTTTAGAAGGGAATCTTCAAAGTCAGCTAAAATTCCACTTTTCATGCAGTCATCATATCATCATCATTCTCTATCTTCATTGCTTACAATCATGAATATGATATGTTAGACGCATGGCCAAGTATATATGAGAATTAAAACATGAAGAGAAAATGAAAAAGAGTTATTTCGTACTGTTAAATACTAAACCTCTTTTCTTTTCTCTTCAAAGAACGTTGTCGTGGGTTTTATTATTATTATTCTTTGTCTACCGGAAATTTTACTGGAAAATATTGCATGAAAAGTAGACGCGCAGAAAGTATATCTATTTCGTAATGTGTTGAAGTTTTAAGGCTGTTGCTGCTGCTTAGCCTGCATTTATGAATGCTGCAAATATTGGACTGTATTTTATAGCATAAGCTATTTGTTGTATTCTTTGTAACACCTCCTATTGTTTCCACATCATCATCACCACAATTTCGAAATTCATTTAAGGAAAACTCAGTTAGTCGTCCGATTGAAGATTTTAATTAAACTTCCAGAAGCAAAAAAAACTAATAAAACACAGACACTTTCCATCAACATTGAATAGATGGCGGTATCTATGTATCTGTATAAAGTGGGATAACTATCTATATATCTGAAGTTTTCACTTCCACTTCTACAGGAAAGGAAAGCATCAGATCAGTGAATTCATTTTTTATCATAATGCATAATTCTTTACAGTTTGTACACCAGCATGCGCCACTACTACTATTTCCTGCTTCATAATTATTAATTAATATCCAGTATATGCCACCCATAGTACAAAAGTATGCTATTAATGTTTGTTCTTATTAAAAAATTGCGTTTTATATTGTGTGCAAGCAAAAGAGATGATGAATTCGGATATTATTTCATCATTTTTCATTTCATAATGAGTTTCATCCAACTAACGTCATAGAAAATATAACATTCTGGTGAAACGGTAAGAAGGGCATTTTTGCTACGGAATATAAATGCGTGAATGGGAAGCCCCAAGAAGCAGCAGAGCCTATTCATTCCGGAAGACAGTAGGCAGAAAGGGAAGATGGATTATTTTTTACCCTCTTTTTCTAAAATGAAAGAGGAAATCTTACTGGCGGAGCAACACTTTTGCTTTTTAAATGAGTATCAGTAGCATCAACAGTCATATCATTGTCTCTACAATAGTCCATGCAGTGGTGGTCTGGTCTGTTCTAGTGGAACTTGTAATAATCCAATTGTTATTATCAGGGAACAAAAATTAATCAAGATAAATATGTTTTATATACATAAATGCTATTATGTAAAGGGAAAAAATAATTTTTTTTCTACTGTACACTTTTAAATGAGCATTCCTGATATCTTGTTAACTTGCAAGTAAAAAGATAAGAGAGGGTTGTTGTAAGTACTGTTGCCGTTTTTGAAAACAAAACAACGATCTTCAAATTACTTCGATAGGGTTGGTTACATTCAGAAATAAAAACCTTTTTTCTGCTAAAGAAGTATATGGCAAACGATTTTTTTCTTGTTGGTTAAACAATGCTGTGTGGTCTCCTCGTCTGTCTGGTTAGGGACCCTGTTTTGAAGTAATCAAGATATCTGATGATGTCTAGGTGTTAATGTGCCATGTACATTGTGAATGTTTCTTTAACAAGGAAATTAGATTAGCAAAAGCAAACTAATTTTGAGAGATAATGGACAGCTTGAGAAATGGGTATTACTAAAGAAGACTCACAGCGAGAGCATCCTGCACCTGAACACCTTGTTAACTTTTCAAATTTCCTCCACGGTTCTCCTATACCCATATCTCTTTTTTTAAACAAACATTATTGATATTTTTTACAAAAGCTGATAACAGGATGACGGCAAAATTGGATGGATCATTTTTTCTCATTAAATTTTAACAAGAGTACAGTATTGTATAAGCCTTTCTTCAATCAAAAGAAGTAACTACTTCTTATGAATTGGTATATTACCCGAAAAAAATGAGAAAATTGGAAATGTTTTATGAAATTAATCTGCTTGCAAACATAGCTATATTACATTCAAGAAAATAAGCCATGCTGTATAAAATTCTTTATGAGATGTATATTTTTTACTTTTGACCAGACCTTGATATGATATAATATGATCATATCATATACCACTTCTGATCATACCACCACCGCCTCTGTTTTGAAATTATTCAGTAGAGACTGGTGTGTACTTAAATCCTATGTTAAAGAGCAAAAGGGAGAAGAAGCATAAATCATAGCGATGTTCTCAGCAGGGCGCCTCTTGCTGTATCCTTTGTAGTTTTTGCTAGATGATGATAGACCTCTTCTGACAGTCTCTACTTTTCATTTATAAAGATAAGACAGTACACTATATACAGAGCAAGTAACTTTTTTAATACACTATATTGGGAATTTTGTTACATTTTCTCTACGTAAGAAATGTATTTCTTTGGCATATGTATGTACCTTAAGCGTGATGATATCCAGTCTAGTAATGCATTTGTTAAACAATAAAACGTTTAAACATGTTTAAACATTTGTTTTTAAACATGTTTATAGATTTTTCAATAAACAAATTCATGATAAACAAAACGATTTTTTGAAATTTCAAATGTTTTTGCGAATAAACAAAACAAAAAACATGTTTAAATACGTTTATTTCGTATTACTTCCAGCGCAGAAA
>JAQFXM010001787.1:0-29147 GCA_034693345.1 Entomobrya multifasciata | reverse complement strand
ATTTCATTTTATTTGCATGGAATTGACGAACACTAAAGCATATTAAAATGTTGCAATGCATTATATAAGTTAGGCTGACTACAGAACAACAATTTTGTTTTGTTCACCATCTCTCTATCGACTTGGGTTTCGACAGTGAAGGCGTCTGAATGACACCACCACTTTTAACCTGAAAAATTAGTACATAACTTGTTGGCAGGGTGCGTGCGTGTCCATGATACATTACCTTAATGTTAGGAAAACTTCCGAGAAAACATGAAGAAAATTCAGATAGGAAAGGCATAAAAATAATTGTGTTATGCAAAGTTATAAAAGCTGTGCTGCTTATTGGTAGCTTGCTCAAAAGTAACTCATCAAGTGGCATTCAATGATAATTAAAATCATACGATAGAATCGGCAATTTAAGATCAAGAAATACTGGGGAAAGTATTACCATAATTCACCCCACACTATAAAAAATACTACACCTTTACATTGTATAAAAAGAATCAATAAAGATAACTTTTTATCATCATAGTATTAAGCAATGGTGCATACTATTTTGCTTTCAAAAAATATTATGCATAAAATAAGCATACTTTTTAACACGAAAACTGTTTGACTTCACCTAAGCATCGTAAAACTAATGTGAAACAAGCAAAGTCTCTTTTCAGTTCAATGTTTTATTAAATGAGCACGGTTCTTGCCTTTGCCTGTTGTGCTACTGGTGGAAAATTGTTAGAAAACAGCAGAACAAGACAACAGAGGAAGAGACACGACAATGGAAAAGTACGAAAGTATAAAATCAATGGAAGTAAAATCGGAGACCGTTCTCACGTATATATAAGTATACTATCTCATAATAAGAATGTGAACTTTCTTCCTAGCAATTCCGTTGTCTACTCAGCGGAGGAGAATAGAATGAATTCTATCTCAAAAAGGGTAGAGAAAGATTCACCGGGTAAAATTTTCCTCATTGTTATACATATTTTAAACTGAGAATATACTAGCCAACTGTAAGCAAGAATATTCTCCAATTTTTAAGACACCAAAAGAGTAGCAACCCCATTGCTCTTGCAGGTATCGTTTTACCCAAATCTGCTTTTCTTTCTCCAGTTTTACTTTACACCAACTTAAAAAATACGAATTCATATATACATATACCCAGCCAGTGTGGTCTATATGTAACCTTCATTTTGTCCGCTCTCCTCGTCTTCATCGCTCGTGGTGTTTCAGACGTTGTAAAATTCATGCAAAGATAACCGAACAAGTAAAAAATTGAAAAAATCTAGAATACTGTGTTATTCTCTAAAATAACACTACCTACGGAGCATGCATGGTGATACTGACTGTTCTCTAACATGGTCGATAACACCCGTGTGTTTTACTGGTATACTATGAGGTTCAATTCAATCCTACTTTCACAAAAACATACAGCAGCACTCTAATGTATAAAAAAGCGTACAACCAAAGACTCAAACTCGGCTACCACTCTTGTATGGCTTTGATGCTTTCGCTCCTCTGGGTTATAAGTTTGTAAGTAATATTATACGCACTAGCCAGACAACAAACACCAAGCGAGCGTCGCTTTCGCTTTGCTGTCTCTTTCAATGGCATAAATAAGTTTCTATACTCACAGTTCTATAAATGTTTATAGCACAGAGAACAGCTCAAAGATTTCTTATAAATATATTAAAGTATGCATGTATGCCCTATCATCTAGCGTAGTAATGTTCTACAATAACATTAGAAGGTATGCCACGTACACATTTCGCATGTTTGATTGCTTTCTTTCTATCTTATCCTCTTTCCCTTCTGTACTTTCTCCTTGATTCTTCGTAGATCGTTACGTTTACTTTCTTTAGCAGTAATAACAAGCATGATTACAGCACAAGCCGCATACCTGCTTATGTCTAAGTTGTCTATCGCGTGCTCAAGTCCTTTTTGCCATATATTTCACTCCTTTCCTTTCATTCTACTTTAGACCATTACAAAAATATCGCGTATGGGAATGAATGAGTGTGGAATAATGTTGATCGTGCAATCTCACTTGCCGTGATACTAAAAACTAGCAACCGCAGGAAGTCAGTAAACCTTTTTTGCCAAACTGATGTATACATGTGGTAGCAATACTACAAACAGCGTTTTTAGTTGTACAATCGTATCGCCCTCTGATTCAACTGATCGCTGTATATATTCTCAATATCATTTTAGAAATATTTCTCTCATGCTGGTATCTATACTTTTACCCCTGCGTTGTCTAATTTTTTATTGTGAATTTTAGATATGACTATCTAAATGAAGGCGCTCTTTCTCTAGCTAGCTGCTATATAGCTCTTGTTCGTATCATGAATTTCTCTATTAGTTTTAACACAACTGCCATGTGTGCTCTTCCAAACAATGCAATGTGACTGAAATATATGTATTATATATGCACTAATGTACATGTAGCGTTGTTAAAGCCGAGCCAGCTGAACTTGCTTTGGCAAAATCCTGACGTACCACCGCTACAATACTCAAAAAAACGTGAGTAGGTATACGAATGATTGTGAGCTTTTTACCCCTAAACAAAACGACGAATAAAAGTGACTGGCATGCTCATCCACTTTCCCCATCGAGCTATAAAACTAAAAAAAATATGATAGCGTATCAGCGGAGAAAGAAAGAGGGGAACGTGTATTTCGCTTTACACACACAGAGAGAAAGGCAGTCTCTAGTAAAAGTAAAGCAGCAGCAGTCTCACTTTTCCACACAAAGAAGTGGTGCAGTTTCTCCAATGCTGAAAAAGTAAAATGTGTAGCTTGGCTGAACGGTATTGGAGATAATCGTTGATAAAACGCGTGTCTTTCCCCAGTTCTCCTTTGGCTCTTATATAGAAACCATCATCATGTAACTTTTTACTTTTCATCAAATATACGTAGTGGAACAGCTGCAGTTGGATAAATATATATGATTTACATTAACTTAAAACATAATTCATCAACCTCTTTTCTATGTTAACTGAACTCTCTCCTTTTTTAGTTGAGCTAACTTTCTATAAACTATAATTTTTAATCAGATATTTTTGAGTTCAAGTGTTTGAGTGCAAATTTGTAGAGTACTTAGAACTGTTAGACTGAGCGAACTCAAGTTTTTACGGTCACCAAAATAACCCAGCTTGTTTACACCGATCGAAAACTAACTTTAAACGGTGTATCTTTTTAAATGGAATTACGAACATAATTCAGTAAAAATACGTACGTGCTGAACAAGTGTGCTTTCATACTTTTTGCGAAAACACGTATACATGTTTGTTATACAATTTACACACATACCAATTTTACTCATATATATTTTGTATACTATCTAATCATTATTGCAACTTACATAACCCAGTAAGACGCTCTTCTCTGTTTTTCTCATGGTATACTACCTGGTGTCTCTTTGCATGAATTACTAACTATGCGTTTACGTTAATAATTATAGTTTATTACGAGGATCGGGGATTTTCGCTGTCACGACCATTCCTTTTCCTCTTCTTGTTGTTCACTCGTAAATAAATTAATTCGAGAGACAAAACATTTAGCAAAATTCATCGAGCGAAATGTATACGCCTAAGAATGTTTCAACGTTTATGCTCGTTGAAGTGGGATAATACCTCAAAAGCGGAAGCGGTTGACTAAGCTTATTAACTTAAAGTGTAAGTCAAGAGAAAGTTGTCTTTTCTCTGAAGTTGAAAACAAAAGAAATAAATTCTCGTAATTACAAATTGCGAGTCAATTATTCGAACAACATAAAAGAGTGCTGTGGTGTCAAATAAATATTGGTTGGTTGTTTAAAATAAAACAGCTTTATAGCAACCAAATTTTTTCTTAGTTTTTTGAGTTGCGTCGTTTTTTAACCACGTGAATATTTGAAAAGGAACTGATTGCATTACCCAAGTGAAAATTCTGGATGACCCACCGGAGTCGTTGATATTTCCCCCTGCCTTACGTATTTTAAAACATGCCCTTACTTGTAATAATGACCTAACCTCCCCTCCATCAGCAACAGATCCGGACTCGGAATTGTCGGCAGAATCGTCCCAAAGCATTTCAAACAACGGTGAGAGTCTTGTTCCTAAAGTTAATGATTTTAGTACGAATGTCGTAAAAGAGGAAGATTCCGTTAGCAGCAGAACTCAATTTGCTCATCGTACCATGGTTGAATCCCACGACTCTGATGACATTCTTAACGGTAAGATCCGAATTTAATTGTTTTTAACTTCCATTCTAATTTTTATTAAGCCTTAATTTCAATGTCATTGAATTCAATTTATTCTTTCTGAAAAATCATTCTTTTACGCTCTGTTACGCATTTTTATCATGCAAAGCTGCAGATAAGTTGCGCAAAGTTAATTTGGTTTGTTAACTTTATATCTATTTTTTCTATGAAAACATCTTCGTGAGTAAAAAACTCACCTTGCCCTTTGTTTATGTTCAGTTTTGATACATAGTTAAATAATTGCGCAATTCAATACTTCTTGCAACATACAAAACATGTGCAACAACTACAAAGCATGCAACATGATATCTAAACAAGAATCATTATTTCTGGAAGTGCCGGTTGGTTTTTTCCAACAACTGTACTAGAAATTTAAAACGGAAATATATCACTGGGATTTGTTAAAATTATTATGAATACAAAGAAAACATAAAACTTCAGTTCTAAGCCATTATAAAATATAGTCCCAAGTAAATCCCACTTTGATACAACCTCCCTGAAAACGTGCTTATTGTGAATAAGTAAAGGTAAACATTCCTGCTCGTCTGTGTATGTAACTCCATTCGCTGGAGTATTTCATCATTTTTATCGTATTGATTGTTTGAAGTCGTATACATATCTGGCTTTTGTTTTAAAAACAGAGTATTATGAAACCATATGCCAAAAAACTAATAATGATGATTGTTCTTTATCAATATCACCAGCTCATATTATCAGAATTACGTGAATCCAAGTCGTTACTGTTAATGAGTATGAAAACATTTGTAATTGATTGTGAGCACATGTTCATGTACATGATATTAGCAGGATAAAAAGAAAAAATCCAGAATGTTTTTGAACTACCTTTCCAATTCTTTGGAGAAGCGAGCATTGACGGCTTCTTTCCTCACTATAATGAAAAAAGATTAATCATGCATACAACACTCAGTGCTCTACTATTGTAAAAATTAGCTGGCTCCGCAATTACGACGCAGCTTGTTTGTGAATAAATTGTTTTGATGTAGCATATACTTTCTCCCAATTGCTGTGATACTTTCTTTCTAGCAATATTGCATGTTATATTACATCGGTATCTACTTGCACCAACTCCATTGATTTTGTACCGAAATTTGTGTATGACTTCTTTTGGTTCCAAATTAATAACTTTTGTTGTAAAAAACGACATGGTATATATGTACCTTCTTTGTTAGTCGACATTGGCTCCAGCTTTTATGTTGCATTAGTATTCATAGTATTTTTACAATAAAAGAATCTACGAGACAGACATCCTAAGGCTGGCAGGCGTTTTCAGGTTTTCTGCCATTTATTCTTTGTTAGGCTTCTCTAGATAAGATAGACAGACTTTTTATAGTTCCGAAGGTTTTATGATATTATGATTCATGATCATCTGAAATGTTTTATCAGTGCATGGAAAAACCTGAAGTATAGAGACGAGAATATAATTAATGTTTCGACTTTGTCCAAGGTTTGGCTTATCACTTTTAGCTATCCTCTCTTGCATAATTTTGCATTCTTGCCAGCACAGAACTGGAGAAAACTATAATGTAAAGCATTACTAAAAAACAAAGAGACGAAGTAAGCTTATGTATAAAGCTCCCGTTTTGGCATCATGCAACGAAAAGAGTGAGTAGAGTTTTGGGACGTGAAATTGACTTGAAGATAAGATTGACTTATTACCTTGATAATAATTTTGGTTATTGAATGTTAGCAATGGCACAGTACTTTGCAAAAATATTTAACTGCTACGAATTTTACGTTACAATACAGTAATTGGAGTTTTATTTCAAGCGTAGTAACTGTTCATTAGATATTAAAACAGTTTTAAATGAGAAAATTGATTTTTCTGCACACAAATTATATTGAAAAATACACTACTTCAAAATAAATTATAGCTTATGAAAACATGGCTGAAGTATCCATTCGTGTACAAGTATACATATTTTCACCAGTAAAAATCCACTAGATAAAGAAAATTTACTGATGAGTAAAAGCAAAACCCAAAGCAGTTCCATGTTGTGTCTCTATGCAATATTTCATGTGGTCGATAGAATGGCAATAATTGCTTCGTCTAAAGTTTTCCAGTCTAATATGCTCAGGAGTTATTATCGCATTAAATTTTTATTAGCACAGACACCTACTATTTTCATATTGAACAGGTATTCTGAATAAAATTGAAAACACCAAAAGTAAACAAGGTGGACAAATAATGTTTTAATTGCTAATGGAACATGATTTTAAGTATGACGGTGGACAATAAAAACATGCCATGTGCCCGTGTGCTCCTGGGGAATTTTTGTATTATTATTGAATGGGTGGCATATGGATAGGTACAAATCAGTTCATAAAGCTGAGATCCGTAATTTTTTAACTTAAATTTAAACGAGTTTACAACATTACTTTTACTCTAAATGGTTCATATTTATTTTATCATTTAATGGTTTTATTGACCGCTGCTATTTTTAACCGGATCTGTCGTTTATGTACAATACCTAAAAATATGCAGTAGGTCAAAGGGGTTACATATGTACGATGTTTTCAGTTTTCAGGACTCGCAATACAAACATGCATGTTGGATAAATAATTTCAAATCCCAAGCCCAAATACACACTATTAAAAACGCTTGAATCAATATTTCAACAAAAAATATGAACAATTTCAAGTTTGTATATTTACCTTTTGTGCATTATACCTAATCATAATCAACAAACATTGAACTGCCTTTGTCCAGTTATATAAACGTTGTATTTGTTTCCGCATCGTTTACTTCCTTTGTGTGCATTTAGTTTGGAATTTTTTCATCAATAGAAAAAAATTCTCGAGAACATACTTTCCAAATTGACGCCAACAAATGGCATTTATTTGTGATGAGGCAAACAAAAAATACATCAATTCTATACCCACCATTTTTATTAACCATTCCATTGTTATTTGCAATCCCGGTTCCTTTTTATTACCTACTGGTGAAAACTGATCAAGTAAAAAGTTTTCAGTGTTGGTTGAAGGTTTTTTCCATAAAAAATCGTATGTATCATAAAACTAGTATGTGTATGCATGTATGTGATGAACTACAAAACAATAAAAACAAAGCAAAGCTAGAATATTCTTTTGTTGTACCAAATAATAACGAAACCCATTTATATCAAATACAAGTAGAAATATGTATATGATTACTTATTATGACTAACAACTACAGTGCAACAAGTGAACTCTCATTCACATCGAAATTATTAACAAAAAAACATATAAAAATGTACTATACCCTACAGTATATATGCTATACAATTTGTGATAGTAATTTGACAGTAACATTATCATCTAAACACCGTCATACCATAAAATTGTAGGGATAGTATCATATTATTATGTCTAAACAATTGCATTGAAGAAAACAAAAAAAAATACTTCGGATAAAAACGAAATGTGCGGTGGTGTAATTTTTTTCAACGTTGATGTATATCTCCTCCATCTACAACAGCAACGGCAACCGGTGAGGGCATAAAATTTTGTTCACTGAGCAGCTTTTGGTTGAGCACAAATTTGGCGGTGGTTGGGGCGGTGGGGATTGAAGTATTATTGTTAGCTTCCCTTTTAATACTTTTCTCCAGTTGTGGAAGGCCGATCCAATCAAACTGATAATCATACTCGAAGCCAAGCTTGTTGAAAACAGTCCGGAATAATTGGCGGAGATACCCGTAATCTGGGTCTTCTTCAAAACCTAGTTTGCGGCAGTATCCCAAGTATTTCGCAAACTCCCCAGGACAGCCCTATATTTAGTCACACGAAAACAATTTAAAACTTTTGACAAAAAAAGCGAACAACAGAGAAAAATTGTCTCTTGTTCTCTGAAAACTATTTATTAATCTTGATGAATGCTTTCAATTTCCAATACCTCACACAGCTCTTCCAAAGATATGGTCATTTTACGTTCTTTCAGTTCTGCGGGGTCCTTGATATCCTCCCATGGCAGTTTTCCTTTAATGAAATACGTCAGCATGTATCCCAAAGATTCCAAGTCATCTCTTCGACTTTTTATGAAACAAAAAATACAAATATCCATCATTGACTCATCACATGAAAAACTTGCCTCTTATGCAAATATGTTAACATTTTATAATCCCAACCCAATTTCAAGTTTACTAAAGCTACATGCTTGTTCAATAAGCGTATCATGTAGGTATTAAAAGGAAAAGTCAAACAAAGTTATTTTCTCTCCACCTTCTCAACTTTTTTTTACACGAAAAGAGAAAGTTTCTTTGCTTCTATACAAATAACCAGTCTACTGGAATAACAAAAAAAGTTGTATAGAACAATGTTGAAAAAAGTACAAAGAGAATAAGATCAGACTAAATCATCCTGCTAACTAGAAAATTTAGCCAAGCAAAACTAAAGTTGGAGCAGAAGCAAATAATGGAAAAAGCGGGTATTGTAATGAACTCATTCAATTTTTCACCTGCGCTCAGTCCGACAAAGGGCACCAATCGACTGGTGTTTTGAATGACAAGCATTCAATCCAAGTTCTCTGTATTCCTTGAAGGCGATGTGCTTTCCGCTATTTGGGTTCCGATAACATTTGGCATTACCAAAATCAATCATGTAGATCTGTTGTTGTAGGCAGTGCATACAAGAAAGGTACAAACGTTTTTTGTTAACATTCTTAGGTCATCATTAAATTTAACAAACTATGTCTATTTTAAGACTGGGTTGATGTTGATATTGAAAAAATATGTTTGATAAATTACCGTTGAGCAGAGTCCATTCCGTCCAATCATAAAATTTTCTGGTTTGATGCTCCGGTGAATGAAATTCTTACTGTGCAAATATTGGACACGTTCCATACATTGGTCAGCAATCATCAGCACAGTTTTCAGAGAGAAACGAAAGTTGCAAACCTGGAAAAGTTCTTCCAGTGAAGCGCCCAGCATGTCAATAACCAAAATGTTGTGGCGACTCTCTTGGCCAAACCATCTGAAAATTCATCACGGATAAGAAAACGTGAGCATGTATTTATGTATTTCATGTTAGGTATGTGTTCATCTCATCTATTTCTGTACTATAACAGAAATAAAATTGTCAGCTAAAATTAGAATTATCATGAAAGTTCTCAAAGTTGTTAAAAATACATAGTCTACTATAAAATATATATATTCGCAATCTGTCTTGAGTATGCGCATAACCTGAATGTAGAGTTTTTTTATACTTGTTCTTGAACAAGATATTGTTAGTAGGTACAAAATGAGTTACATGTCAAAAGTATACAGGCACCCTGCTTGTAAATGTCAGTTAAAGTATACATGAACGGTGTCATTTCCTCAGCTCCGTCTGACAAGTGTATTTACTATAAGGAAGTAGTAGTCTGTCAGGAAAAGTGGTACGCTGGTTTGGTTATTCACTTGGAATTGAAACCAGTATACAAAATTCAAAGTGAGCGTCACATTTACTAGATCCTTTTATCATCAAGTATATCAATTAGACGTCATGTGTATAAATATAAAAACTTATAATCTCATATTGTACATAAATTGGCTTTTTACCTCGCAGTAGGGAAACCAATACCTCCTTCCAAGATTTTGTATACGTTGCTTTCATGTTGTAAGCACATCATTGGCGTGTCCCAGCTCTCCAGCTTGACAGCAATTTCCTAACATTTGTTTTAAGAGAGGCGCATATAATATATGTATAACACGACTTGAATTATAAAGATATGTATCAGAAGTAAATTAAAGGAAAGAGAGGAAATTTTATTTCATGTAATATAATTGATAATGTTGCTTATTTTCTGAGAAAAGTTTGGATTTTGTGTGGTGGTGTTAGTTATGATGCATGGCAAACTCACAAGAGAAAAAGGAAAAGTATATATGACGGAGAAAGAGTAATAAAAGAGGAAAACATAAAAAGAAATATTATATAAAGAAGACATGTGTATGGATATGGTACACAGTGAAAACTAACCTCATCCGTTGTGGTGTCCTTTGAAAGAAACACATCTCCGTGTGAGCCAGCTCCAATCTTTCGATGCAAGTAAAATCTCCCATCCGCTATGTAAGAGCCGGGTTGCAATGTACTGTTGATTATAACTTTATCAACTTTGTTCGACATTTTGTCTGGCTATGTTTACAAATATACACACGATAAAAAAATTGCAGACACCAGCAGCAGTTGTACAGCTTATTTTGTGTCTTTAATGAAAAGGCTCACAATGAAAAGAATAAAAAAACTTTTTTTATTTGCTCCCTCTCTGTCTCTCTGTTTACGTCTTTCCGTAAAAAATAAAAGACTTTCTTGACTTTTGGTCTTCTTTACAAAAGAAATTAAGAGCACTTTTTGTATACTTTAATTAATCCTTTGATGATTCCTCTTCAATGTTCTTACTTTTTCAACAAGTTGGGAAACTGATGGCGATTAACAAAATGTTTTTCTTCTGTTATTTCTCGAAATTGTGTACGTTAGAAAATAAAGCTCTGAAGAAACAAAAACTGAGTAAATGCACTTATAAGGCTGAGTGAAGGACAATCTGATCATTGATTTTGATGATAATCCCGAACGATATGAATATTTCCGCTTGCGCTTGGCCGAGTCCCTGAGTGCTTGTTTCACGGTGTGTGCCTGCAGGAGGACAGTCAAGATGGAAATAAAAGATTTGTTTATCTTTTACCAAATTCAAATACTATAACGTCAGCACATTAGCAGCGAATAAAAATGGAAACCATTCAGTACTTCGATGCGCACTTAAAATGGAAAGGAATTTGCTTATGACTGTGATAATAGCAATGAAAATGTATCAGTCTTGATAATATCATTGTGATGTTTTTTAAACATAAAAAAATTGGTTGGTCTACCTTCTTCCTCAAATAATAATGCGAAAAAGGAACACATCCCCTTTATTTTTTGCGAGGAAAAAAATCATTCGCACAATTATGCAACTTCCTTGTATGTATTTAATTCGTTGCATTGTCTAATAAAATTGTTATATGCATAACCTGTGCCGAGTGGTCATATACCAAAGTGTTTATTTGAACATCTATTTTATGCACAAATCTTGTTGTTTGAAGAATCATATAGGTCACTGGGTCTACAACTAGTGGCTTGAAAAAGAAAACCTGTTGTCAATTGCAATGATCATATGATATTTTTCTGATTACTTCCGAAACGACAAAAAATACAAAAGTTTGTGAGTACAATAGAAAAAAATTAATTGTAACAGTATAATAAGCAATTTACATGATTTGTCGAAAAAGTGCAATTATAGAAGTTGCAAAAAGCATTTGAACATGTTATAATGGCATAGATATATCATAGAAATTTAGAGTAATTAGTGAACTTTGCAAAAAGATCTATCTAAAAAAGCTAACGGAAATAAGTTGTAAGGAAGGACAACACCAACCTATTAAAAGATGTACGAATTATGTTACATATCCTACCACACAACGTATATTATTATATCATCACAAGCATCTTCTTTAAAATTTATACTACTTCCACATTCGCCAACTTGAATATTGCATAATTTTATTGAATGCTGAATTTAATGCATCTACTACCAATAGTTCTACTGCATTATTAGGAGGAGGAACCTGAAAGATCATTATCGTATGCATTTTTATCAATACAAATTATTATGTGTTTACTACATTACTTCTTTCGAAGTTTGTGGTTGGTGGTCTGCTTATGAATTATAACGTGTTCACTTGAATAACAAGCTCGTTTTGATGGACGTGTGTATTTTATTTAGAGAATCTAGTCCTTCTAGATAGCATACATGTTGTTTTGTTTCTGACTTCATATGTCTTGATCTCGCTTGCAAAAATATCGAAATTCATGCACCAATAAGTTTTCGACATTCTACGAAAACTTGTCCACTCTACTAACTTATAGCTTACTATTTGTATGCAGTTATGGTTTACTATATTGCTTATATTTGTACTTTCGTTTTTATTTGATTCATAATAAAATACTATGATTTGCTTATTTTATTGCCTCTCAAGCAGCAGCTGAAGAACTACAATTTTTTCCTACACATTGTAAACAAATTTTAGTGATTACGTGATTTGATTCATGCAAACCATTGCTTTACGTATTCCGTTAATTATTATCGCATCATCACTACTTCAGTCAATTTGATTTATAAAAAAATGTCTTTGCAAAAACTCATCCCACCAGTTCCTCGTTTTTTGCTAAACAGGACAGGAAATTAAAATAACATGCTGTTGTGAATGAACATTCGATATGTCATAGAAGTTTAAAGAAGTTTTCAGCCAGTCAGACTCATTTCCCATTAATCTGCTGACGCTTTTTCAATTTACGCATGATCGAACGTAATAAAAAACAAAGGGATGCATACATGTTGTTGGTGGAAAAGTTTTTCTGATTTATTACATCTTTAACGGTCACTTGATGTCAATTTACGTCACGTCATTCCGTCGTAGATAATCGAATTAAAAGAAGCATGTAAGTTTGCGTTAGCTAATAGCAGCGTCATTATTGAATGTAATGTAATGTAAATATATCTGTCATTTCATAAAAAGTACAGCAAGATTGTCAAATATTTGTCGGTAAGTAAACAAGTCAAATTAGCCAATAAATCTAGCCCGTCATTTAGTGTCATTAATTAAACAAATAAGTCAAGCATTTTTTCAGTCAGTTAGTCAGTTTGTTTTTTGCCGTATGTTTTGTTTTGTTTTTTAGTCATTACATTGTTAGGGTACACTAATCATATTACGTTGTAGTATTGATTCAGTAAAGGAAAGTGTTCCATTCTTCCAGTTCATTCCTTCAGCAGGTCATACCCGTTATAAAATTACGACAAACACCGCGTGTCTGATGGTATGATAAAAACATGGAAATTTTTTCAGACTAATATATATATTATCTAACACCAAGCTGTCTTTCCTCAAAGATTGCTGATGTCTGTATGACGTTCAATTTGTATAATAAGTGTCGTTTTTGAACCCCTAAATGGTAGGTTTTTGTATAAATTAGTTCTCCTAGTGTAAGGCAAGGCAGTATGCGTCCTTTCTTCACTGTAGAATTTGTCCGTAAAATCGAGCTTGCAAGAGTGGAGTAGAATATAAAAAATATTGTTGGTCAGTCAGTCTTTAAAAGTCCGTCATGGCATCGTAAATACGTCACAAAAGTCATATCATCATAAAATGTCACATTGTCTGAGTCCAACTATGTCGATAACTCGGCAGAGAGGTTAGTTACATGTTATACATTCAAACAATGTTAAATGTCTCATGTCGATTAGTACTAAAACTTAAGTATTCAATAAATTACATTAAATAAAAAACAGCAAGAAAAAAATCTGATAACAAAATAAATTAAACACACAGATAACTAATTATCCATCTCTTTGGCCCATTATAATTGCCAAAGCATGTTCAGGCGAAACTAAATAGGGCAACCTGAAGGATTCACTCTGTTTAACACCATTCATTGAGTAATCCTCGGTATCACTCAAAGCGCTACATGTGGGATATGTTAGTTCACAGTCTTCTCCATTCCGTCCTGCGAGTCCTGCTTCTTTTAGCATCCTTTCGACTATACGAAGAGATCTTGATGTTTTACTACCAATTTTATTCCTTCTGCCATTACTTCCATGATGTCCTTGAAGTGAATTTTTGGAGTATCTGCCACCTCTGTTGTCGTTAGCTAGTAAGTTGGTGATGGCCGTGCTGAAGTGGAACCGAAATCGGATTAAAATATAAAAACACAAAAAAGAGGTATGATTAAAGTAGATGATTCACAAGAAATAACCCTGAATATTTACGGCAAAAATGGCAAGCACCATTTTCACACTAATTGGAAAGGAATTTGCAGCGGAATATTATGTAAGATGGGGCAACATGATAAAAAGCTTGTCGAATATGGACAGTCTCAGTCTCTCTAAAGTTCGTAATATAAGTGGAAGGCTTTTAAGTAAAAAAAACATTCCCGTTGGCAGGAAGCAAACATGTATAATTTTGTTGATGCTAATGTACATATAAAGGGTTGAGTGAGCTGCTACTCGATCATACTAAAAAACCATTGTCGTGTTTGACATTGCCACTTGTGTAGCCTATTATTTCCTGGAATACTGTTTCCAATTTTTGAAATAAAGGTACATAAGTACCCATTGTTCTGAAACCATTCGTGTTATCACATACTAATTCTCGTTTGCTTGGGATTCACTAAAAAGAATTTACAATAGCCTTAAACCCTTCAGACTTTAGAGGAGCACTTGAAATAAAAGTGCACATACACGTTTTGAAAGAGTAAAAGAGAAGCATTGGTAATAACCAGGTATTCAACACGAACTGTGACGAGTGAAGTACTTACCTCAATACGGAGGCTACGGGTCGCCCCTCATCAGCTCCAAACACTTGAACCAATGCCTTGTTAGTCTTGCACACTTCTTGATACGTACAGTTGAGAGGAATTCTCCCGTCTTTTGCATGTCCAACGACATTCTATGTCAAGACAAACAAGCAGTTATTCTATAGTTTAAAAATTTCTTCTCGAGAAAAGTGTCAACCGTGAATTATAATTATAAGATAAGTTTTCAATCAAGTTTTTGAATATTATTTTTTGCCTGATTCGAAATATGCATGAGTTAGAACAACATAAAAAAGTCTTATCAATATGTATGCGTATATTAATGTACCAGCGATGGGAGTATCAAGCGGCTCAACCGTTCAACGACACTTTTTCGGGACAAATCTCCGTTTCCATCATCCTTTAATTTTACAAGCATCATTGTGTCTCGTTTAGGTCTTGTCTTAAGTTCCCTAGTCATCGACATCATCGTGGTTCCAGCAGTGGTGGTTAGAAGCATGAGAACATTCTGGAATAAAATTGTACGTCGCAAAATCATTTAGTCGCGTACATGTACTGTTATAATCTCTCTCAATTTTATACATTTTCAGTTTGTGATTAAAGTTACAATGCAGCATGTATGCATTAAAGAAATTAGTAAATGATGTCAATTGATGATGTTGTTTACCGAGAGAAGAGAAAGCAATCCTAGTAATCCAAGTAAGCCCAGTGAGGATTGATCCAGCTTATTTATCGTTTTGTGATACCTATATGCATGGCAAAAATGGGGCGAATAAAGAAATTATGGTATCACGTCAATTTTCAGCTTAGGGAAGATTGCAAGCTTTATGCTGGTGGTCTATCACAAAATCACACCCAGCCTTCGACGTTTTGCTCGAAAAGCTCATTAACGAAGCAAAATAACTCATTTTGATTTAGGTCACTGAGCCTTCATCCAACATCCGGTTAGATCATCCAGATTATTATTAATCTAACATGAAAGTTTTTGTGTACTATATCCTTACGTTGTATGATGGCCATGCCCATATCCACCATCCCCATGTCCATGTCCATGCTGATGTCCATGTCCTCCTCCATGACCCCCACCATGTCCAGTGGCTAAAGCTAATCCTCCAAATTCAGGCTCTAGACGTGGATAGATAGTTCAAAAAAACCATAAAGACCATAGACTTTACTTTGATCTCTGGGGCTTCAGCGGACACGGTACAGAAAATTTGGAGATAATGCATTTTTCTTGTCATGAAGTCAAAAGGGAAAATGTACACAATACTGGCTACCCGAAATATTGTGTATTTGCCAAATGTATTATGTATGATTATGATTTTATGATGATATCTCGCCCGCATTTACTCTTCACTTCATCCAACCTCATCCCCGGATTGTAGTGGATATCACAAAATAAAAATGCATTAGTTAGTAAGTAATATTTACTGCACATAGCTTCTCTATAAAAAATCATTCATTCTGCAGAGTTTGACCACTAATACTCCCACAGCTCTATATTTTCTACAGTACTTTCCATGTACTTTCTGATGATCTACATCATAATAGCATACAACAGAGTGGTATCATGTTTCCTATCTCCAACTTTCAATCTAGAATATTCTTAGCCTTTTACTTACCAGCAAATCCCACTTGGGATGTTGAAGCAGCGGCAGCCATAGCTGGATAACTGGTAGATCTTGCACTAAATTCCCTTGAATGTCTGTCATAGTACCGAGGCTCAACATAAACGTCTGCTATATAGAAGCAAACAAAAAGAAACTAAGCAAAATTGTAACAAGCAATGACGTGCGATAAAAATATATAAAAAATTCAAGGCATTCTTCATGATTGTGTTTTGTATGCCACTCTGCCTCTACGGTATTTACTACTGGCTATTACAATGAAGCTGTAACTAAAATACATTAAAATGGATGACAAATAGGAGCAATATGATTGGAAATAATTTGATTTTGTTTCGGGTTATTACATGTTGTACTTTGAAAGAGAAAAAGCGAGTCTACAGAGGATTCAACTGAATATACTGAGCTGAGTGAGGAAAGATATATGTGTTTCATTGATTTGATATTTTATACATTGTGATTTGAGGCTAAACCTGAATTATAGTAACTTAGTGGACCATAATCTTGATATCCATAAGAAGCGGAAGTTGAAACGGATGATGATGAATGCTGGGGTAAAGTCTTGCCTGAGGATCCATGTCGATGATGACGATGATAGTTATGTTGATGATGAGATTCACTATCATCCATTGCAGCAACTGAGCTTCTGCTAGACCCACCATCCTTCCCAGAAGACGGGGAGGATGAAGAGATAGCTTTTCCTAATCCTGTTACAGATGAAGGTGACACTTGGCCACCGTGAGCCAATCCGATGCATTGAATTGATAAAAACAGAAATAATACTAATAAAAGCAATATGCTCTCAACACAACCACCTCCGTACGAAACTAATTTCCTGCGATGTCGTTTGTTGTTACCACCATATTTCCCTGATAAAGGTTTTGTGGTGGAAGAGTAGACGGTGGTGATTGTGGAGAATTCCCCACATTGGAACATGTTTATTTGGTAATAAACTCAAAGTTCCACCCAACTGTATAGTAAAATACACTTTACTATTAAAACCAAAATTTGTAGTTTTAAAAGATACCCAAGTATTTGTATCACTATTTTGACCTGTGCTAACAAATTCACCGTTTATTTCTCCGTAGGGAAAATGTTTGGAAATATTTACAACAATCGCCAACATAAAGATAAGGCTAAACTAAAATTGTACTTTTTATAAGCTTGAATTTATCGAGTTTTGTTGCCCTCACAGGGTAAAATACACAAGTGTTTTAAAATTTCTTTCTCCTCTCTTTATATAAACATAGTTTCGGTAATCGGTTCTATGTACGTTTTAAGCCAATGAGTTCTACTAAAGCTTCACAGCTTGTCTGTCAGTCCCCAATTTGACCTGCTTTTTAAATCTGTCGTGGTTGTATATGTGTGAAATACATGCAAAAGTTCAATTGTAAAGGTTATTTATTTTTTCGCTACTTTTATACAATATGAGCAATTATTGATTCTCTAAGACAAATTGTACATTTATTGGTTAAGGTTTCTTCTTAAATTAGAGTATGCGTTGCAAATTGTGTGCGAAGATGACTGAGCTATGTTTACACATGTGTAAAAAATTGAGACAGATTAAAATACCCACATAATTTACATGCGTGAAACAAACTCATCCGTAGAAGATTTCCTGAGAAAATCGGGTGTGACATTGCCAATCGTCTTTCATCCTACCAAGCAAAGGATGACAAACGACGATCAATATGATTTACAATTTTCATTATTTCAGCTAAACTTCATTTTTGTTAGAAAAGAGAGATTATGGGGTAAGATGGGGGCAGTTTTTGAGAAATTGCGCACGACTAAATCCGACGCAGTCAACCATGCTAAAAGAAGGATTTTTTGACAAGTTTATACGAAAGACTTATGATGCGGCTATTGTTGTTTTTGATGTAAAAAATAATCATGCGTAGACTTTCGGCGAACAAATTTTATCAATCATTAGTAAACCATTTAATTTACATTAACATAAATACTTAACTTTAACATGCTTTAAGCATCTCATGCTCCAAATAACAATCAAAGTTTTGTTTGTGTGCGTATAAAATGTTATTCTTCTGAGAAGGTTGCACATACTTAACTATCAAGTATTAGAATTGAAATGTTATATTCATTAAGAATCAATCATGTTCAAAAAACGAATCAAATATGCATTCAACAAAAGCATACATTATAAATTGGGATGAATTTTTAACTTGAAGTGGTGAAAAATCGATTCATTCTACATTCTAGGCTCTTCTAAAACAAATCAAGCAAAACAAAGTCAACTAACTTCACACTAGACAAAACATCACTCACAGGTAAATAGGTATGTATGATTCATGGCATTTTGCCGTAAATGCTATTCTAGTTTACTTCGTTCCGTAAATATATATGTTAAAATGAACATATCAAAATCAACGAAGTGACAATTTAGTAGTGTATATAGTGCATACATAAACATATAAAAGAATTTTGTTTTTTATGCATATATTACATTGACTAAGGAAATCGCCACTTTTCCGCATTGCCTTGTGATTCTACTTTGTGAAGTGGAAGTAGACGCAGTAAGTTATCGATCAGGTGCATATAAAGATGCTTTTTTCAGATGCAGTATAACAGTTACTGTTGAAATTGTACATATTTTTCATTGTCGATTTACAAATATATTTTACAAACAAGTGACGTGTTGTTTTTTACAAATTGATTCACAATAATCTAATCATAATATAAGTAGTAGTGACATCATATATCATGGATGATATTACGAATTTCGAGCTATAAAACCTGAATTTTTGTAGCTAGTAGTAAAGCAAATTATATGGCAAAACATGTAAAACAAAATGCTGAGTGATTATTTTGCACTACGTTCGATGCGTATTAATTTTTGCAACAAAAAATATGCCCTATATATTTGAATATGTTAAATAGCTACTTGTCTAGTACTAATACCGCACCGATGGCAAGAGTTCAGATTATTTCAATGTTTATGGACGACTATGTCATCCTTTATCAAAAAAAATTATTTATGCCATTCGAAAAAGAAATTTTGAAATAATAAGTTTAATAAGAAAATTACTTAAATACACAATCAAATTCAAGTTTCTGCTCCTGTTGGCTGGTATCATTGCGCGCCGTATTCATACTTGATGCTGTAAAAAGTACTATTTAGAATGTAGACAGTTCGTTAAATACGAAGTCTCTTTCAGAGTACAGTTATTGTAGTACCCAATATGCATAACGGAATCAATAGCGACTATATAGTAATGTAAATTCATAGGTCAGGAGGTTTTTTGAATCAATCTTTAAACAAACATGTTGTAATTTGCACGTTTTCTTTCGCAAACTCATCGAACTGAAACAACATCAGACAAGAAAACATACTCCTTACATATTCCTTATTAGATCAACTGTCAATCAACAAATAAAAAACATAGAGAAAGTCCTAGCATTAAATGATATATATTATACTAAACAAAAACTTTGTCACGTCTAACATAGTTGTGAAACATCCTAAAAACTTAGATTACGCATTAAATACAAGAGAAGTAATAGCATACATATATGTATTTTTTGAAGAATAAACCCCCTTGAAAAACTGTCACAAAATTTTACATGGTGAAAATAATCTGTAACGGACAAAAATAATCTGTAATGGACAATGACAACAGAGTTGAGTTGAAAAGCGACAGTCACCGCAGTCTTGTGATGTGATGACAGCAGAGTATCAACGTAAGTTGCTAAAATAATTGGTAGGCATTGATCATTTATGTACGTAGTCCATATACCACTGTACTATTGCAGTATGAAAATGACCAACAAACCCTCTATAATATGTACAAACACAAAAAGAATATTCGCATGCATACTTCTTAATATTACTACTTTAGAGTCACGACAAATGTATAAGTTTGTATTTAAGTGGCTTTGCATTTGTAACCAATCAATATACCCTGAAAGCAATCAATAATATTTTTGCGTTTTTGGGTTCACTCACACTCAAATGTAAAGGTGTGCAAACTAAGCTTGAACTTGCAAACACCCTTGCCTCAATCCGGCTGTCCTAGCTTATGTACTTTTATACCTGTAATATTTGAAAATATTCGTTTGACGTTTCACATAAATAATCTAAAATATTAAAATAGACAAATGCAATTTACTTGTACATTCGTTCTTGTCTCGCATTACCCATCTAAACCCTAACTAACAAAAACGACTAGCCAAATCGACTATAAATACATAGTATTTTTTTGTACAAACCAAGCTCGACTTGTACATTCGAATTCGATTACAGACGGGCGGTAATGACAGGAATGTCGCAAATTAGAAGGTTTCTCAGCTCTACAATTCCTTTTCATTGCTACTACTGCCGAAAATGTTTTATCCAGTATACACATTTCCTCTTTGTATCTAATGACAAGTGCACCGTATGCCAATAAGTCCCAAAATGCTCACACTACGTTCTTAATAATAACATTGTATACCTATAGTCTCTTTCGTCTGCATCGAAACTTGAACTATGTAATTTTTGTAAAATATGTTTCTTGTGTGATTGTTCCATAGCTTATATTATGGGAAAGTTAGGGTAAAATAGCTTATTTCTCTATTTTCTTCTCCTCACGGTTATGATTTGCCACAAGGAACAACACAAAATGACATTGAATTAACTTGTACGTGCTCATGCTCATCATTGAGTCATTACATATGTATAACGTATACAACTATTGTTGTGACGGATCTCCATCTGTTGGTCTATATATCGTTCCATAAAATTGGTAATTTTATTAAATCGTAGCAAAAAACCTCATGGTGAAATCATCCATTTGGAGTGTACAATAAGTAAATTAAAAGAGAGTATGCCTTCATGCTTAGGGAAACATATTTCAGTAAAGAATGTAAACGAATTTTGTTATATAACCTTGCAAAATTAATTATTGGTTTCATACGTTAAGAAAGGACATGAGAACGCCTTTGCTCCAACATAAAGTAAACAATCGGATAACGCACGATCTCAAGTTGCCTTTTTCTTTTAATCAATAAACACATATACTTATTATTAGGTAACCGAATTACTTATTCAACTTCCAACCATATTACATAAATGGAGCACGGCCAAACATGCGGGAAGCATCTTAAAGCAAGTTAGTTTAGTTCGTACCCAGTTTAGATGGATGATCATATCACATGATACGATGTGATCATCATAGATAGAATCATATATTGATCAATTTTTGGTATGAAGAAAGATTGTTTTTTTTTACTTCAAGCGATACTTCATATCATTTCTCTCCGTTAATAAATTTTGCACAATATCCCTGGATTTCGTTCATGTTTCAACCACTTGCGCAAAAATAGCTTTTTGCCACCGAAGCTACCAGACCACTACTCGGTAGTATCATAATTTATCTTCTTTTTTTCTATACCCCAAAAAAATCATCTTTTTATCTCTGCTCTGTATTGAAACACATTGAATCGATTATTTATTTATATCATGTATTCATTTCCCGCTGGCATCTTGCACTCAACCGGGGAGCTGCGCCAACAAACGCCAAATTTAGCCTTTTTAGAATACATCACTTGGACGGCTTACTTCCTCCATTGTATTTTTACTTACCAAGCTCCCTACTAAACTTTCCAAAAGAAAGCTATTATGTATGCAAGTCATTACTGTGAAAGTTTTTTTGGACTGCTTATTTCGAATAAAAAATACATGAATAAAAAAGGATGTGCAAGCTAGAATGTATGTACAATAAAAAGACGTAAGCAAAAAAGAATACGGTAATAACAGAATAAAAAGCCGTTTTTTTCTTATCTTCACCGTACGGTGTTGGCACTACTTCGATGGGTTGGTGATACTACTATTAAGAAATACTGCCTACACGCTCAATGTTACATCATATCACAAAAAGGAATGGGAACATAAAAAGACGAGCAATAAAAAACCCATTTTCTTTCTTTCCTGCTGGACCTAAGTAATAATATATTCCTTTGTATTGTAGTCGTTGTCATGTATTGTAATGCATCGACTCGATGCGAATTTTTTATAGCTATTTTTGCAAGTGTAAGAGCATGAGCGCTTTGTGTGCTCTACAGTCTACAGTAGCGTTATGTGTTCTTTACAAATTCTAATGAAGACAACAAAGGATAAGAATAGTTTATAGACAGCAGGTTAGTCAAAGTTGGCTGTTGGTGTTTTTATGGCCAACTTTTTTTTTGATAACTGTTTTGTTTACGGAATACAAAAGGAAAGATGTTTGCCACAGTCTTATCCGAATTTTTATGATATGAAAGCATGTATGTACTGTGATGTGTATACAAATAATATATTTAGAGGTTTCAAAAAGCAGGAATGGGAATGACGGTACAGAGAGCCCTTCATGTCACGTCATATACATTACTTCTATGCAATTGGAGTGCAAAACTATTGTTAAAAATATAAGTACACACTTCACCACTTGTCCCAGTAGATATGTCAGGAGTACTTTTATTTGAAAAAACGGTTTCCTTTAGGTAACTAAACAGTGATTCTCGTTTGCCCTGGTAAATCGAAGCATTTGAGGGTGCTGAAGCTGTCAGTTATGTTAAACATGTAGTTTTTGCATTTACATGTTAAAAGTGTAAGCAAAATTGTACATTTGGTGGAAAACATGCAATCCAAGGATGGATGATAATTGTAGTTGTACTTTCTAGGTAAGTACTACAAACATAATATTTAGATAATCATATGCATATCAGCATATCAACAAATATATTTGGAGCAAGTGACTATATTGGTGGGGTAAGCGAACATTACATCACTGTGTGACTGTAAGCCCCTAGAGCCTCCAAATGCCATTCTTATGTTGATCCTGATTATCTTTTGTCTTTTTTTGTAAATGATGTCTCTACTGAATTGTATACGTGAACGCTTTTGACTAGAAAAAGAGGAATTTAGACAATGCTTGTTGTTTAAAACTTTAAAAACTTTTTACCGCATTGTCATCATTGAGCATGTACATTGGTCTGAGTTTTGAGACAGTCAAATTTAGAAAATTCTGCGCATAAACTAGATTCTGCATCCGTCACTTTTAGCAAGCAGTGAAGTTCACAAGTTGATGTTATAACTGAATGAAATAACTCCAGTTTTTCCTTGTCCAACAGAGTGAGAGTAAATTAAGAATGCCAATATTTTTACTACCTCAAAATTATATTTTTACACATACTATTGTAAAATGGCTTTCGTTATTGGATTTAAAATCGCTAGTTAAATATACTGCATACATACAAGTATAATTTAATATACATAGTGAAAGGCTAAAAGATTAACAAAAAATAGAGATGAGATGACTCCATAGATTTTCTTGGCTCATTACCACTTCCCTTACTGCTTTTTGATCGCCTAAAAATGTGTCTGTGAGAGTACATCGCTAAAAAAAGTTAGTCCAGTGGCACCAATTCTCCTCCTTCTCTTTTCATACATGCATTTAGCTAACATGGAAGACGACGCAGCAGGAGAGGTAGAAAAAGAGTCCAAAACGGGAGAATAAACTACTCTACTGACTACACCACTGACTTGGTTTTTCATCTCTTCGTGCCAAATGTAACTGCAAAAACTCAGTGTGTGGACAACCTACCAAATTTTTTTGTGTATGCATGCGAGGATTTTCTAGAGAGAAGAGAATTTGCAAAGACCCATTTGAATTTTTGAAGCAATTTACTTTAGACCAAGAGTAAAAGCTTGGAAAGCTAAGTACCTACCTGCTGACTGGGATGTGTTTCGCCTTTGTTCTCATTCAAGCGTACAAAGCTTATTCTACATTCCCTTAATCTTTAGCCCAGTCTAGTCTACGGAATTCGAATTTTTAAGTAAGCCATGGTAGTTTCGAAGAAATGAGAAAAAGTTTTTTGTTTCAACTAAATTGTGGCCTTTCTTCGTTTCTTTGAGAAAAAAGGCCTTTTTAAGTTTTTCAAATGGGTTCTTTTTCTGGAGACCTTCCCGGATTTTTCTGCTGATGCATATCAGATCATCACACAATCACCAAAAAATCGGTCAATTTTCGTTGAACTTGCGTCTGATAATTGACGATAAAGGCTCAACTGAATTTTAACCGGGCTTAAAACTTTTTAAAAGTCAGTTACATACATACACACATGTTTGAGTTCCATTTTTAAATTGCTTCTCGTTTTACTGTACACTTACATACATAGCATTGGTGTCTATATGCACTATTGCTTCCAGTAAGTATCATTCCTTTACTTTGAGTAATTTCCTGTAAGTTTTATATCCCAGGAAATTGCGCGGTACCACAAACGAACCAGGTAGGGTAGGGTCTGGAATAACATTGTATTTTTCAGTAGATAGTTTTAGCGAAAGTATACTCGAGTTGAAAAAAGTATGTTGGCCCACCTAATTCCAGTACCCCAACAACAAACCACATACTAAGCTCTACTTTTGTTGTATTGCAACCTTGCTCCTGCATTTTTAATTACACATTTTCGTTTTACGACTTTTCCTAGTCATAATCCTGCATCGCAATATTCTGCTCACCTGAATGAAAATTGTTGTAATCACAATTTGAAATGCTTATCACATAAAAGAAATGCATTGGTAAAAACCTACACCGAAATGTTGAAATATTACTAGATTCTCGCCTCTGTTTCATTCCAATTCAACGAAAAATGGCTTTCGGGACATTCAGGAGTTCATATTGAGACTTGGGAGTGTCTTAAAAATATAGAACTTTTGAGAAAATCTTGTTCTCAAGATGTGTCGGCAAAAACTCATTGTAGGAAATTAAATGTAATTAGCATTGTGTATGCTTCCCTCTTCAAGAATTTTTCCGCAATAAATTCCATCAATAGTATTTTGCTCTAATATGTGAAACCATATTTTCTTTTCTGGAATCATAAGTGCTACATATTTAGGAATTCATACTAACTAATATACATTATAGCAGTTTGTCTGCATCATTGCTTTGTACGTGTAATGTTAATTGTAGTCCCTATACATTTCAATGACATAGTTGGGCATTGCATCAAAAATGTACCGAAATTGCAATTTATATATACCAATTTTAAACAAAACTGCATACCTGCACACAATGGTATTTCATATTGCATGAAAATGTAAAAACAATGATGTGCCCTATGCTATGCATGTACGATTGTTTTACTAAAAACTTTTACTGTAATTTTGAGCTTAGGTATATTATTTCGAATGAACATGAAAGAACTACAAGAGGGAGAAATTTTTGTTGGAAAGGGAATTTAATCATAATGGAATAGCTTTTGTTGGACTTGTCATCATCATCATGCTGGTTTGTACTGTGTCTGTAATGTTGTCATACATAGGGGCTTCAAAGTACAAAGTTTAGAATGTATGAAGTAATGAGTATGAGTATGGGCTGCATACTTTAAAACTTTTACCTTAACTTTTGTTTAATGTTTTCTATATGTATTTCAATTCATTATATCCAATTCCAACTTGAGTATCACTTTGAAAAAACTTGTTTTGTTGGGAAAGGAGAGAGAAGAAGTCGTTTGGTTTTACGATATCTCTTGCTGATTCCCTAAGAATAATATTCCCCTTCTCTTGTTCCTCTTTGTTTGACTTTAAATTGCACACATTTTTATGTACGAAATTCTCAAGTTGGTCGTTAATATCTTAGTATCAGTACAACAACTAAAGCGAGAACAACTACGGTTGTTCCTTTCTGTGCTACAAATGCTTTCACTTCCACTTCACATACCTTTATTCTCATATAAAAGAATAACATAGCATTCAACTTCTACTTGACCAGGTGGACTTTTACCTGTACGTATATAAATATTTTAGTAGGCAGTGGTGAAAGTTACATTAGGTATTCTAAAATGTAAATATTGAATCATTGTTATTTAAAAGCTTGTTTCATACTCCAGCAGTTTCATTTTCCTTAATGCGATAGTTGAAGCAAGAGCGTTCTTTTAAAAATAACGTTAACTTTTCATTTAATTTTGCCTCTTTGTGAGTAAAAATAAAATTCTACCTTTTCTCCCTGATGACGCTTTCACTGCAAAAATAGTGAGATGAAAACGAAAAATTAAGAGGAAGCAACATAGCGTTGTAGCAGATTAATACATTACTTTTGCTTATTTGAACGGTTTTATGATTCCGTGTCTTTAAACGGGGTTGTTCTTGGTGCGCTCTTACTTTGCACGTTTGCACTGCACGTTGTCTTTGTGGGTTGAAGTGAATTGTCTAGAGAGAAAAAGCTTATTTTTACTCGTTTAACTCTTAAACTTTTTTCAAGGCCAGGTTCATTTAGACTTACACTACAGTACGTTTTGGTGGAATGGTGGTACGTTATACCGGCTACCACCTACATAGTAGAGAACCCTGTGGTTAGGTTAAAAGAAATGAATGAATGCGTACAAATTGCTACGTGAAATTGCATAGAAATAGTAGCAATGTATACATTGACGTAATCATCAACACACTGGTATGATAACATCTTCTTGGAGAAATTATTCTGGTATTAATTTCATACTGAAAGGTGCTAACTTTTGTACGTCACTAGTAGACAAAAATTGCACAAATAAATAGTACCAACTAGACCGTAAGGATTAAGAATGCCTTCTCTACATGAAAAGTTTTCTCAGAAACGGACGAGAATAGAATGCCCGAAAAGTCTCAATGATATTAGGATTGTAGCAGTCGGTTTGTTAAGCTATGTGTTGTATACCTACACCTGGAATGTGAGTATTTTGATGCTATACTACACTATGAATTTGTACATATTTGTTTTAGTATCTGGATACGCTCAATTAAAAAGCACATTTTTCGACACAATCATTTACTGAAAAAATAAACAATGCATTCAAGTATTCTGTTATACTGGTAACGGCTGCTCTTTGTGCGTCATTTTTATTTTTATAATATCATGTATAGAATTTACTATAAAAATATAAAAGGAAAGGATCGTTGGTCTCTGACTCCGCTCCGTAGAACACTGACATACGTATGTATGTAAGGCATGCATTATCATAATATGAAAGAGGAATGTGGACTGAGTGACCCACCAGACATTTTATACAGACTTGTTTTGGACTCTAATCATTCCATTTTACTTTTGATTCATAGCTTATCACAGTCAGTATTACTAAAAAATATCTATCATTTTTATTTCCTTTGATAGACTAATAGAAAGCAAAAACACAATAAACAGACTTGATGTCATGTTTTTATTCCTTTTCAGCTGGAAAACTGGTCAGTATAAATGACATGAGATTATGTGTGGCCACACGTTGACGTTTTTACGTGTAATATGTATTTCACGCTAAAATGTCATCATCTGATCTTATGTGATACATCATATAAATACACATGATAGCGTGCTACATTCTAGTTAGTGTATGTTTATACATAAGTTCAGATTTGTGTGATGATAACAAAATTACGTTTTAATTGGTTCACTATTTTCATGTCAGTTTTATATTCTGCACTGAAATCGCTAGAAAATAGGAAGCCTGCAAATGACAATCCACAAATGTTTTCCTAATAAATTGAATTATATTTACTACTAAATGAGGGCTCCGATCTTGTGTCTATCAAATTAATAAAAAAACAGATTTGCTTGAAATGTTTCCGCAATAACGGACATTTCCTCTATTACGGACGATATGGGTATCTACTGATCTTTGGTGTAGTTGATGATAAACATAATGATAAATTTACTTATGAGTACTTATAACCAATTACTTTCGTTGTGAAAATTAGTATTGGAAGTAAACTGTCAATTAATTTTCTGTCACTTGATCGTTTTAACTTTTTAAATTTATTAATTCGAACGGAGCCGCTTATCCTTAACAGTTTAAAAAAAGTATTTCCTCCTGAATTTTTACGTCCTCGTAAATATACCATTTCTATCTCTTCTGTCAGAAAGATATTTAAATAAATTTGTGTCACGTTGCCACACGCAAACATACATAAAATTAGAAATTAAGTGCTACCAAACACCTGTTACGAAAGCAGAAGGTTTTTGACTAAATTATACACATATAGAAACAAAATAAATAATTATTCTGTATTTTGTTTCACTAAAAAGCTGAAATTCCAATGATTATGTTTTACTTTCTTGTCATCAATTTTCATGTGCATATTTGCAGTACTGCGTCTATATTAAGTTTTAGGTATTAAAATACAAATACTTTCCATTATCATTTATTAATATAAAACATAGTTTCATGCAAAAACTTTTGTTTAATGAATATACTGTTTTAAAAAGAACCTGTAAGCATCGCACCAAGTAAAGCATACTTTTACCATTGAATGACCTTGTGTGACTGCAAATATTGCATAGGACAATCCAGGGTTAAACCGGTTGAAGGCAAGAGACTCTTAAGAGTAAAAAGTTAACCAAACAAACATGTATGGGAGGGTCTTTAAGACTTGTAACGCTTTAAATTGGCTAGTGTTATGTCGCCCGTGGATTTTTGGTGACTTTCCAATTACATACATCAGATTTAAAGATATTTCGTAAGTGAAAAAAGATTACATAACGTTCTTACATGCATTTTTTACTTTCACTCGGTCGAAGGTTGTTGGAAGGTTACTACATCGAGATGTCCCTGTTGCATTTCCCCTTTTGTACTCTGCATTTATGTATTTATTATCTTCATAATTTTACGAAGCTATAATAATTTCTATTTTATGTTTTTTCCAGACATAAACATTGAAAATTATTAGTTTTATAGTAGCGGAATAAATTGATAGCGTACTTTCAGTTCAGAAGTTGCAGGCTAGACTAGGAAAATCTATTACACTGCAGTCTTAAGCAACAAACAATGTAGAGTCAAGACTCGAGATAGCATTCTTTTTGTAGATATTTTTCTTTTTTAAATGACAGCACTTCCGGAGAAGCATTTTTCTTTTCACTCACAAGATAAACCAGTATACTTTATGCTCAGAGCTTTAGTAGCTTGAATACAATTATTAAGTGCCAGAATGGTACTTTATAAGATCACTTGATGATGATATGGGATAAACTTGTCTGTCTGTCTGTCTGT
>JAQFXM010001786.1:0-29157 GCA_034693345.1 Entomobrya multifasciata | reverse complement strand
ACTTTTGATAAACTTAGCAAAGACATAGGAGCACAATCAATTGTACGCCCCCGCATATTATGTAACAACACACAAATCTGTTGATGAACAAATTTATTGAGATTTTTAGGATACTGTACTGGGAGCAGTGTCTTCATTAAAGATAAGTGGTCAAATTACCCAAATTAATGTTGATTTGATCCAGTTGTTGCTGGTATTATAGAACGTTCTCATATCAGACTAGTTGAAAAATGTGTTTTGGTGACTTAATGAACACATTTGATTTTTTCATGTCACATCACATCCCTATTTAATGTTTTGTAAAACCAAAAAAAAAACACAAATGTTTGTATGGTCCTTGATTTTTTTTAAATGTGGCAATCCCTCTGACGAGATGTAGCAATAATTATTTGTAATAAAATTCAATGCAATTTGTTTCTCAATCATTCTCTATTATTTGTTTTTGTTCAGGAGGTATACATAAATTCAATATTTACTTTATTAGTGCGTAAAATTCAGAAGAGAGGAAACAATTTACAATTTTAACATCCTAAACATGTTCAACATAAAACCAATGTACAGAAACCAGAAATGCGTGCATCTAAAATTAGAAGCAACATGACAAAACTTACCAGTGCAGAATTTGATTTAAATACAACCTTCATTAATGGCAATGACTTATTCATCATCACTATCACTCTAATATCCATCCTTTCGAAACAGTATCAACTACATAATTATGTAATTATGCATCGGCACACAATTTTGGCCTTACGTCATACGTCGATATTTATCACAACACTGGAAATAATTTTTTATTCCATTATCGTCCTTGTACGCGGAATATCCCATTTCGCATCTACTCTTGACAATGAACTTTGGATACAATTGAATCGCTGTGATTGCATTTTATGTAATCTTTGAAACCTTTCTCTGTCGGCTTATAAAAAGAGTGACAAAGTGGTAATAAAATCTGGGGACTTTGCGGTAATACTTTTTGATGACAAAACACTACAACATAGTATTGTACTTCCTCAAAATCTCATTATGTCATGATTGTGGTGGCATTTAAAATGGCTCATAATAATATGGATTACTACGTACTTTTACATTTTTGGCAAATATCACACAATAGATAATCCGCAATCTGTACTTGTTTTATGTCCAACAAATAGAAGATATTTTCTGCCTGCAAATTGTAAAATGTCACTAAAAATATTGTACAACAGTTTGTCTTGTCGATTGTTATTGAAACCAAGTTTACCACTATCGTATGTATAATGCATGATAGTAAGCGATGAGAAACGAAAGGTTACAGATATGCGTAACATGGCGTCATCATCCTGATCCACATTGAAAGTTAAGTATATTATAACGATGATAATGATTTGACATGCTATGTTAGCTTATGTTGATACAAAATCATGATTAGGTTCCATCAGTTTCATAACTTCAATCAGCACACATTGCCAGTGTAGTAAAATTTGAAACAAAATTCATTCCATGGATAAAAATTTAGTCTCTTGTAGACTATTGAGTGCAACAGACCGTTAAAAAGTCAAATCGTGCCACTGTAAAAATCATAACAACAACAATATTTCCAGAAAAGTGGTCATAACTTTTCATTTTCTACATTTAGTTTGACATTTAGCATACAAGCAATAATGTCAGCATCAGCACAACAACAACAACCAAACCAGGTTGATTTAAAACAGAAGATCAGTGAGAACATGGAATTTCTAAAGAAAAACACTCTCAGACTAAAAATGCTTGTGAGTGAATTGGTGTCCTGTGATTTGTTAACTTTCGACCAGGCAGATGCAATTGTAAGTTTTGAGCTCACACACCAGTTTTGCTTCTTTTGATATGTCAATTTCATTTGGCAAGTGTGGTCAAGATACTGCAATGTAGATTTTTGCCTCCATGAATGCTTGCCTAATTGATCTTAATTAAAATACAACTGTTACTCTTTAATAACTTTTCGTTTTTATGTGTGTGTTTTTGATGTGGTGGTCATCATATCATCGTTCTTTGGTGGTGACTACTTGTTAAATTTAGTTGGAACAACCAAACCATATTACCATGCACGAGAAAATGTACACCTTTCTTATGGAGGACCCAAGCTCTCAAGGAATGACGACAACAGCAGCATATACAAAACTACTCAAAGCTTTGCGTTCTTCTGGAAATGGGCATTTGGTGGAAGCCTTACAAAAATAATTAGAATTTCCACATTTCTACAAAGGAGACAACGTATCTCAAACAAACAACTTTGTATTTTTTCTATAACGCTTTTTAATATAAAACACAATTTTCGAGGTTAAAAAATAACGAAATTAATACAAGCACAGTAAGATCAAGAGTATTATGATATGATAATACATTCTAAGAGCAATAATTATAGTAACACACAACAATGTATTCATTTGAGCTTCCGCTTCTGTTTAAATGCGGTGGCACGGAAATGTCTTGCAAAGAGCACAAAAAGCGTGGAATAGATAGCTGCACTAGGTGTTATAGCACGTGCACTGATAAGGCATCCATTTTCGCCGTCTGAAACAAAATAATTTGGTTTTTTACATATGCGTCCTTTTTAAGCAGCTTTTGTTTGTTTGAATTAGGATAAAAAATTGGATTAAATTAAATCCTCAATGTCAAAGCTAAATAAATAGACAGTTGTTGATATTTACAAAAACTTTTTTTTGAGTTGCATTTCAATTAATTATTTTTTTGCTTACAGTGGTACTGCCACAGACAAAACAAGGTTACGGAGAATCCAGTTACCATTTGCAAAAGCTCCAAGATAGTGACAAAAATTGACATTCGTTTGGGTACTTTCATTTCCAATGCCTAAACAGAATTTTGATATTAACATTTGCTATTTTGATAACTAAAAGACAAAAATTAACGGGTTAAAATAATGAAAACTTACCCGCAATCCATAATACGTATACATCCAACTGTGTACAAAGTAGTTCATGGTTCCTACAAACCTCAACAATGGTATATAGGTCTGGTACGCATACCATGAAAGAATCATAACTGAAGCGTGATGGTACCTGTGTAAACACAAATAATATATGACAAGATCAAAAGGTAGCATGTGTACACAATGTGATATTGCACAATCATTTTAGAAAGCTCAAAATGATTTATCTATTTCTTAAAATTCAATAGGAAAAAAATCAAAATTAAATTACATGCTTACCAGTGTAAAAGAATAAGTTTCTTTTTTCGTAGTACGATGAAAATGGTATCACCAAGTTGCAATACTTTTGACAAAGTGTACGTCAAAGCCCAAAATGCCATACTCATTCCATGGTCTTCTCTGTTGTCAAATATCAAAAATATTTTATCGAACAAAATTTCTCGATTTTTACAGAACAACTAATTTATTGCTAGTTATAAAAGAAATGATTACAATCTACATGCTGCCGCATGAAGCCCGTTCGGTTTCCTGAGTAGATAAAATATTTCCGGGAAGACTCGATAAAATGCAAAAAGTGAAAATGCTGCCATCCCAAAGTTCCACAGAGCTAATGGTTTCCTGAGATCAAAAGCTTCCCGGTGTCGCATTACTCTTTGACATCCAAATATAAAGGCCACATAAAACACACCAATGTACACACTCCATTGCCAATTATCTGTGAACCACTGTCTCCAAAATGGGAGATCCATTTTTTCAAACTTATGCATTGTCAAATAGGGTTGGTCACTAATTGGAACGTAGTGATCCGCCATTTTGCTGTCGGTGAATTTTACTACCCACTCACACAAATATCACTCAATTTGCTTGAAAATATTTAAATTTCTGATTTTAGAAATTTAATTTGATTTTTGTTTGAAAATGTCCAATTATTTTGACTCAATGACTAGACTAGCAACCGAAGTCAATCAGTTAAATACTGATATGGTCTCATTGTGCATCGCAATTTACAAACCACAACCTAACACCACATCTTTTCAAGATGAACTACTTCTGGTTTCAAATTTTCAACATAAATTGAAGGAAAAAAACATACATGTTGTGCATGCTGTTATACATGTGTATGCATCTAAAAAGGAAATGCAAGACCTATCTGTTTAATAATATCAGAATGCAAGTAATCTCATTGTTAGTCATAGACATACGAAAGTGGTTTTTCGAATTGTAGGTCCTTCAAGGGTAAAAGTAACCCTTTTGTGCAACAAAACTTTATGCATCTTCTTTTATAATGAAGGCTTCATTTTTGGTCTAAATCTAGCAAAAACTGGTATAGTGTACAGCAGGTGCTTATAAGTATCTTCATGTAAAAATCTTAATGATTTGGGTCAGTAAGAACCTGTGTAGCGGAGTCTCTGAACCTGTACGCATATGTGTATAAATGCATGTACAATGTCTGTCTAACAATGCGTGCTCAACAATGCATTACATTACGTGCAACAATACGTAATGCTAGTCGAAAGAGAGAGAGTTCTCTCTATCGTCATTGTCAAGTGCAGTGTATATGTTAACACGTATCGTCCTTGCTGCAAATTTTTGTTCGAGAATTTGTTTTCATTTCCTTTAATTTTTACGAAGTATCTTTTTGACAATTGACAATAAACTTCTTATATATTTTCTGTTCTTCTTCCTTTCAACTTCCTATTCCTTGCATGTATATCATCTTCACCAAAAGTACCTGTTGTAGAAGCCGAAGTCGAACATTGCGGCTTGTGCCATTCCTCTGCATACAAACATAGCATTATCTTAACATTTTTTTCTACTTAGCTATTAACTTTCAAATAATGAATTTCATGTTTTTTGATAAAATGATTTCATGGGAAATGAAATATGATTATGAAGTATAGTTTTTGTTGTTCGTGTTTGTTAGAATGAAACGACATGCATACCAGACAGAGGTGACAAGTGAAAAAATGGCAAAACACATCATTCTTCTAGTTTTGCACATGTGCATCTATCTAAGGACATATTCGCAATTAAGATATTTTTAGCTGATGGTATTTTTCAGTTCTTGACGTTGTCTTTTTTGTGGGTTTGAGTATAAAATTAGCCTAAATTAAACTGCAGCAAAAGAGAATTACAGGACAACTTTGATTAGCAGCATTATGGTTCAATTTGCCATTATGATTACGACATGCTATCATGACAAATGATGAAACAGGATCGGTAATAATGACATGTATAACCTAGGACTTCTCAGGTTATTGCTTCTCTTAGGTCATCATTATACACCGACACGCTCTCATACTTCCTGTCCTGACTGTTAGGATAAGCTACCGGATACAATGATGAAAACGGACGGCTCAATCCCCCGCAATACTTTTACTTACTTTGATTGTGTCCACTCCACCGCACTTCCACCGACCTCATCGACTATACAACAATATATAACAACAACAGTTCTTTTTTACTACAACGAAATACGTAGTAAATCTATTTGGTCAGGCAAGAGATGGAAACAGACTGCTTTTACTCTAGTATTTCCAGTTCATGTGATTCCATGACGTGAGCGGGTGAAGTAAATATACGGAAAAGGAATATAAAATGTATACACTTTACTTTATTTAAAGAATCACAGTACCAAACCAACCAAGTTTCATTTACCCCAGATCTGCTACATGCAATTTTCTCCTCTCCTTCTGATCCAAGTGCTTGTATAACCGAATTACACCCAAATCAATCTTTTACCCAAGTTAACTGACAGTGACAATGATTTAGCTTCTATACAATGTACCTTCTTTCTTGCATTAACACTTGTTCACCACTACTGTAGTTCATAGTCAATTCCGTGCAACGTAATCGTCTTATTATTCTGACAACCCAGAGGAATGGCAATAATAGCGTCATAAACATGGACGTATCTACTCGACCGTTTTCAAAACAGAGCTTTTTGTGGTAAAAATGATGAAAGCTTGAATTTACTTGAGTATTATATTATAAAAATCCTTGCCTGTCAGGATGCATAGCGTGTTGTAAGACAATGCATGACGATTAGATTATGATAAAAGCGCTTTCATTCCAAATATAGAGAGTCATGTGCATATTATGTTGTTCTTATTTTGTTAGATAAACTCGTTTCATGAATATTTGCTTGTAAACGTCATACCAGAGACCCTTTCATTATAGTCTATCGTAATCAATCAACTCAGAGAAAATGATTTGGTGAAAAGTACAGTTAAATCATGCAGGCATGAATATGAAAGCGTAGTTTCCATCGTTCGACGAGTATATGATCTAGCAAGTAGCACTACAACGACACCCTACTTGGAATGATTACCTCATACGTTCACCCTAGACCTATATTGCTCCAGCATCACGATCGTCATCGTCATCCTGAGGATTGGTATAAAAACGAAACTGTTTTCTCTTGCGAGGCTCATTCCTTTCACCTGCCTTTCTTCTTTATGATCTCTGCATCCTCCTATTGCAGCACGCTTGTTGGTTTTAGAAGGTAGTTTAGTCGATCGCTCAAAAATAATTGGATGCTGTCGTACTGTTAGGGAAAGATATTGGAAAGCGACACCTGAAAGGTCGTTATCAAATAGGACCAGGTGGATGTAGAGGTATTGGTTGCTGTTTTAGTTTCGGCACGGCGAGAGAAACAAGCCAGTTTTGAAACAGAAAGGGGAAGTTGGTTTTGGGGAAAGTGAGATAGACTAGTGGACAGAAAGTTTTGTAGCAGAACTGTTTGGGAAAGATTTGCATACCAAATATCGAACATGGCAAATTTCGGCAGTGGATCGTCGTTGTGCCTTTGCACAGCGATTTTACAGATCTATCTTGGATTTCACATTACGTCAGCAATAGCAGTTCCATCAAAACGAAGTGGCCAGGTAAGGTTTTCAAATATTTTAAAAATTATGTACTAAATAATGCTGGATGATAGACTTAATCAGTA
This sequence comes from Entomobrya multifasciata, assembly GCA_034693345.1. Taxonomy (NCBI): domain Eukaryota; kingdom Metazoa; phylum Arthropoda; class Collembola; order Entomobryomorpha; family Entomobryidae; genus Entomobrya; species Entomobrya multifasciata. Next base: position 22,297 of record JAQFXM010001786.1, on the reverse strand, counting down.
ACTTTCGAATTATTTTGGCTACCCCTAGGATTTGTCAATTTGCGACCCCGACGCAATTTGTGGTACAGTTCAAATGACCAGTCGAGGTTTTACTTCTACCCCACTTTGTTCATGTTCACAAGTTTCCGAAGGATGTCCATTGGTATGGGATATGACAGACAGAAGATCAGTAAATCAAGGGACAATACAATACAAGGTAGTAAATTATGGAACATTAAACACTTATGGGAAAACACAGGTAGAATATTTCATGAGCTATTTCACATTGTATTAAATCACCCCAGCACTGCAATGGAGCTCCCCCAAGGCGTTCCAGTAGGTGCATGCCTGATCAAACAGCGTACACAATGAAAATCCTAACACCATTTTCAGAGGAAGACGACAGCTTGATGAAGATATCGCACAGAATTTACTGCACCTGTCCTGAAAACTACCAACACATTCAACAAGGCGAGGATTTAGAGCGGATAACTTTTGTAGGGGAAATTAAAACGTATTCTCTTTCTTGTGCTCCGGTAAGTTTTCGATTTCCTCCCACGCATATAATGAACTCCTTTAAATGGCTTTTATTCCATGGTGCATGTTCACTGATGCACGCAAGCAAAGCAATGGTTCGGAAAAATGTATGCTATTGTCTCAAATCTCTTTTCAGTTTCCAATCTGTGGTCCAGATGAAAGCTGTAAAACTCTGTCGGAGACAAAAACACAATTTATGGAAAATGAACTGTGTCGATGTGCAGAAGGAACCCATTGCCCGGTTGCAGGAAACCATAAGGCAAAATCCTTTGATTTTGGATTAGGAAGAATTACCCAGTTGTATTGCCAGTAGAATGGACTACAGGTGGACACGCAATCATGACGATGATGAAATTTTTCACTTATTTATTTTTCCTTACTTTTTTGTGCTAAATATTTATGAATTTCGGATATTTTAAAACATATAATTATGAAATTCTTATATGAAATTTTTAATTTTTCTTTAAAGATGTAGTACTGCTATACTATAAATAAACAGAAAAACGTCACTTGTAAATGTAAATAAAATTTCATATTACATTTAATCTCGTAGTGCATTGTGACTAGTCCAATCATAAATGTTAAAGCTTTATGGATCTTGAATTAAATAAATAAACTTTAATAAATCCCAGATTATCAATAACATTTCAATCTCACTACAAAACGTTCACGTATATTATATCACATAATTTCGCATCAAACCAGCTACCTAATGTAAATACTGAATTTAATCAAGATAATTAAAACGCGACACAATTACATATTATACTGCATATACATATGTCATGTAATGACCAAAACAGCAAGAGGGAATTGGTTACATATTGATTATCACGGTTTCGCTATTCAGCAAAGTGTCATCGTAGAAAATTCCATATCTGACTGCGGGTGGCTGACTCTGAGGATGTGATTTCAGTTTCCCTTTCTTCTGTTTACTCACTTTCCCAGTAATATTGCTTGCTCTCAATTCCATATCGAGGCCCGTATAAAAAATTCCGTATCTTTCACGTGGAAAACGTGCTTCAGTGGAGGTGGTGGATTCATTTTCGCTAGTATCCATATTATGAGAAGTTGTTTCTAGGAATAAAGTGACACGAATATAATATATGTATACTTGGATGAAATCTCATAAACAACACGAATGCACGTATATTCCACAATTAAAGTAAATTGAAATTTCAGATAAAGACCAAGCAATTTTCGATTTTGAAGGCAAAGGATGAGAAAAATACTTACCATCTTTGGCAGGTTGATTCCCCATATTTCTTGGAATTAGTGAAAGCAGACCAGAAATAAGAGAAAATGTTTCCAAACATTCAAACAAGTTGAATAGTAATGCTCAGCCTTTACTTGAATGAGTAAAATATGTAGGTGTACAAAAGTTTCCTACTTAAAGCTGAAGAACAAAATTTCCTAATGCACTCATTGTACTTTACGCTATTATTTATTTAATACATTTTATTATATGCATAATTATGGTATTACGCAAGCATATAGTAATCCGCAACGCATGAATGCAATTAGCACAAACAATAAATCGGCCGTTGGATTCAAGTAAGTTTATACAATACTCATTAGTAGAGATGAAATGAGATTTAGGCTTTAGAAGTATCGCGCTTGCTTTTATGAAGTCGATTCGTTTCTCTCACCTGTGCTGTGTATTTAATCACTCATGCAATTTGAGATTTATGTTAAATACAATACTATCAGTTGGTGTAGCTCACGCTAAAAACTCATTTTTGTTTGTCTCAATCAACTTTAACTCTAATATTTAATGCATGTCATAAATAAGTAGTAGACTATGTGGAGTATTCGTATTGAGTGTAATTTTCAGCAATAAGCAAGAGCCCATCCATGAAAGCATGACAAGCAGTTAAAGTTGAATTTTATGCATTTTTGTCGAGCTAAATCCAATCCAATCCACGGCTTCATCAAATCATGTTGTTCAACAGTTCATAAAAATAAGTTCATTCCCACATATCTTGAGATTTATTTCAGCAAAAAAAGCTTAATTTTACTGTAAACTGAATCCCTGAGTTTCCATTGAACAAAATTTAAGTATAAAAATTATGCAAGAAAATTTTGTTGTAATCTATCAAAATTTTCATATGCGTCGATCAATCAATTGTCCATGCAATAAATATCACATAAGCGAAAAAAACTACGATTTTTAGAACTACTTCAAAAACGAATCGAAACTTAGCACTGGAAATCTTATATAAATTCTTTTTGACATTTTTATTTGGCCAGAGCACGAATTATGAGAAAAAATATATCGATAAACTTTATTTTCAAATCATGTTGTTTTCGTACGAAACAGTATTTCTCATTTTTAAATGTCAAACACATGCATGTAAAACGAGATAAAATTATTTGTTAAATTTGATCTTGATTACTTTGTGATTGGACTTGACTTGTTTTCCTTGAATGAATAGAAAACAACTTTTTAGTTGATGGCATTTTCTTGGAACTAACTGAATGTTAATTAATAGCATGATGTTATATTATAAGTGTATCTTACTGAATACAGGAATCGAAATATCGGAAGATGTTTGCTGTAATGTCACAAAAAAGATGTACTTCTAATAGTTTTCTTACACAAGAATACACAGATTCAAGGTTATATTATAATTATATACATGTTCGCTAACTGATAAATACTTCTAACTATAAGCTCCGAAAAAATATCTGATTTGATTAACAAGTTGTCAAAAATAATACTGATTTGCGGTACTATTGAAACTTATATAATGAAGTATTCCAAATGATTTTTGTTCACCCAATTAATGCTTATTTATCTTCAGCTTTTACTCTGACCTTTTATGCGAAGCAATGAGAGATGAGGTCATGCCAAAGTAGTTGGCTTGGTTCGTATTTTCACTTTTCGTACGTATGCATGTTCCAAGAACCTTATGCCGCAAACAAACCTGAATGACGCTTTCAGAATACTTTTTATTAGGTTATCAAAAGGTCTCCTCTAAAATCTTGGCACAAACAAAATTAATTATTCGCATGCGCATGTCAAATAAAGCTCTTTTCTCTTTTGACGGGAGATGACCTACTATTTTAAAGCAACTTAACTGAACCTATTTAGTTTGAATTTGTCTGTGCACCAGACTAGTCATCTAAAAGTTAGTTCCTGAAATTTTTTTTAAAATGAAGTGGTTACTTGTTGCATGTGCAGTATTCGTTGTCGCTGTTTCAGGTATATTTTATTTTTATTTTTAACAGTTTCAATAAAATTTAAGCTTTCACGTTTCTTTCAGAATTTTTTTAATCGGGAAAATTATTTGGGTTTTTTTTTGCAGCGGCTCCAGGTCTTGGTGACTTGGGGAAAATGATGGACCCAAAAGCTATAGTTTCCGCCATGGAAAATGCTGTAGATCAACCTGCCACAGAAAAACCTGTCACAGAGCAACCTGCCACAGACCAAGTTGCTGCAGACGAACCTGTTGCTCCAGCAGATGAAAAAGAAAAACTTAGTACAAGCCATCAAGGAACTGTTGCTGACAGAACCAAACTGGTGAATACTTTGTTCACTGGCTATAACAAGAAAATTAATCCAGATAACGTTCAGCTCAAATTTGGAGTTACTCTTATTGATTTTCATGTGGTAAGGAATAAACTTAATTCCTCATTCTTAAAATCATTCAGCAACTTTTCTGGGTTTTTTCGCATTTTTTAAATTTAATTTAATTTTTCAGTGTGACAAACGCAACGTCCTCGACAGTTATGTCTGGTTGAAATACGTGAGTTAATTTTTTTAAACATATAAACACAAACAAAGATAAAAATAGACAAGGTGACAATTTCTTTGTTTAAAAAAGCGATGGGAGGACAGCCGTTTGACATGGGACCCCACTGAATATGGTGGCGCTGAAATTATCAGAATTGATGCCAGTGAGATATGGAAACCTGATGTCACACTCTACAACAGCGCAGATCCAGTCAATATGGTTAACTGCTGGGATTCTAACGTACTTATCTACTCAACTGGCAAATTGTTGTGGGTTCCTCCATGCAAAATGACATCTCAATGCCATTATACCCTTAAGAAGAACCCTTACGGAGAACAAACTTGTACTCTTAAGTTTGGTTCATGGACTTTTGATGGAAATAATCTCGACCTTGGATTATACAATGAGGTATTTATTTATTTTTCCTTCTGTGTGGCTTTTATTAAATGGAGAAAGAAATGTACTCATGCTAATTTATACTTTTTTCTAAACAGACCGCTGCTCTAGATTTAAGTGATCTTAACAACTCATCGGGCTTCGAAATAGTGTCCACTTCCGCGGAGAGGCATGAGAAGTTTTACTCCTGTTGCGTGGAATCTTATCCTGATATCACATTCAACATGACCATTAAACGCATTCCTGGTGACGAATTGTTCAATAAAATGTAAATTGTTTGCATTTCTGTTCTCATTCTGAATTCCAATAGCGATTTTTAAAATTAAGCATTTATAAAAGAAGTTGTAACGCTGAGTCATATTATTTGTGCGATAGCCGAGCTTATGCTTAGCCAATTGGATTTTTTTAAATTTGAAAATAAAAGTAAACAATACTCAATCATCCACATTATTTGATTTACCAAGATTGTTTTCTATTAACCACTATTTCCTCTCTATTGCTTTTAAGTTGGAAAAATATATATTCATAAATTATCCTGGCGTTAGAATCATTTAACCATGAAGGCCCATTTGATTATTTTTTGCGTGGATTCATCTTGACCTTCTTTAATTTTGACCTAATTTACTTGGGGAAATCCATGGAACATCAAATGCAGATGTTTGAAACGTAAAGATGTTTTTGAACACTCAGGTCATACAACTTGCTCAAGATAAGACTGTAAGATACCACATGAATGATTTCACTCAGAAGATGCAAGAAGTGATTAATGCACCAACGTCATTCAATTCAAGAACAAAATATTTTGAATTTAATTAAAAAGTAACACATAAATTCGTTAATCAACTGCTACATCCACTGTCAAAATGAGCGAATTTAAAAACAATGCCACATAACGAGTGAATGTTATCAGAATCAAATCATAAAGAGGTGAAAGGTCATACAGTCAAAGTCAACATAAATGCTTCAGCGAATGACGGATACTCCAACTCCAGTTAGCCTTCATAAAAATAGGACAATTAAAATTTGTTTTGATGCAACTTAAATCGCTGAAGATAAAAGCAGTTTAGCTTGACAATTCCAGGAGCAAACTGTAAAAGTCACGTTTTGTTCTTCCTCAAGTCAACTCATCAAAACTAATCAAGAATGTTTGCTAAACTTTTACTTTTCCTGGTGTTATCTCTAAATGCACTTGCTAGTGGTATGGTACTATTGTTAATGTAATTCATTACCTCATTACTTTTAACACAAGAAAGTTAATTAAAATATAAAACGATTATTTAACGCAGTTAGTGCCGAAGGAGATTTATCTGAATCCAAAATAAGCAGCTTTTCCGGAACAGTTTCTGATAGAGAAAGACTTTTCAATGATTTGTTTAAGGAGTACAATAGTAAAGTCAATCCTGACAATTGCACCGTTAAATTTGGTGTAGCCCTTCTTAATCTTCAAGTCGTAAGTCGAATTTTATTCGGAAAAATAAAACAACTGAACAAAGGCCCTGACAAAGCAATGATTTCAGTTAACTTATCAGTGTTCCTTTTGGGACATTGGGACTATCTAAAAATGTTTCGTGATATGCATTTCAGAGAGAAGAAAAAAGTTATTTGGATTCTTACGTGTGGCTGAGATATGTGAGTAAATTTACAATACTTTGAATTTTTTTTTTAATATCATTTAAAAAACACATGCATCATTTTCATTGTGACCTTGACCGATAAAATGAAACATATCAGATATGGAACGATAAACGTCTCGCATGGAATCCTGAGGACTACAGGGGCCTTAATGTCATTAGAATTCCTTCTGATGAAGTATGGAAGCCTGATATTGCCTTGTACAACAGTGAGGATCCTGTTAAAAAAGTGAACTGTTGGAAGACCAATGTATTGATTTACCCCACTGGACAAATTTTGTGGGTACCACCTTGTAAGCTCAGCTCCACATGCCGCTACACGCTCAGAAAAGATCCCTACGGAGAACAAACTTGTTCCCTGAAATTTGGTTCATGGACTTATGATGGATGGACTTTAAATCTGGACTTTTATCAAAACGTATGTTCTAGTGTACATGTTTTAAACGTATGAATGGAAGAAAGTGGATCAGATGAGTTTTTAAATTCTATTTTTTCTACAGGCAAAGGAGATAGATCTATCCGACTTGGATAACACGTCAAATTATGAGATTGTGTCTACAGGTGCTAAACGAAATGTGCGACAGTACTCATGCTGTGCAGAGCCGTATGTTGATATTACGTTTAATGTTACGATTAAACGTATTCCTGAAGACGAGTTGTTCAACAAGATGTAAATCGTTTCGATTTCTGCTATCGGAGTAAGAATATTTATATATCAATTTAAAATATCAAATTTTCATTCTTACTACGGCGTCGCTGTCCGAGTTCACAAATTCTTTTTTCTACTAGCATGACTCCTACAAATTCCCACCACATGTGAATCTTTCTTATAGAGCTATACCAAAGAAGACTTTAAATTAATATCTGGCGTTACGTTTAACAAAAGAGAGGATTGTTGGTTGGGTTGAGAGTGTTTACGTGAAATTGAAATGGTCGGATATTTTGTGCCATGTATATAACTATATAACTAATGAACTTGAACTAATGACTTAAATCAATTGACGTTTCTGTGATGTATGCATATTTAAGAAAAGCATCTTTTAAAATTTAAAAGAGTTGAACTCCAAAATCAAGCTATTCAAACTCTCAAATTATAGTTTCTTATTCAATTTGTAAATATTATTCTATTGAAATATTTTTGACATTCAGTAAAGTAATTTTCAGAGTACATAATAATTTGTATGTATAAATACCTTTCAATTTATATATAATGTACATTAAAATGATTGCAATTAACTTATTGGGTCTTGTCCACCCATTTTACTTTGACTTTTTAGAACACCTTGTGCATTAGTATTTTTTCTACCTTGTGTACGAATTGCATTCTCTCACACATTTACCATACATCTTCCCCACTCATTACTATCATATTTTAAAATATATATTTAACATATCGGTTTCGTATTTCGGATAAATTGTTTATATAGTACAGTGTAAATAAATATTCATCAAATATGTCATGGATTAATATTTAAGGACACTCAATTTTTCAATGAGACTTGCGGTGGCTCTTTCGTGGTGGCTCTCCAGCTAACAAATGTGGTTTTTCGTTGGCCAAATGCAAAATAAAGTCTCCAAACACAGTATTCGCCCATGCAAACCACGGCCTTGTGTACGCGTTTGGATTGTCCACGTTGTAGGATTCGTGCATGAATCCCGTTCCTGCTGTCGAGTTTCTCAATTGGATCAACATTTTGACAATTTCAGCTTCATCATCGGTTGTCATTGCTTGCATTGCTAGTGCCATATGCCAAGGTTTTTGGAGGCCAGTATGAGGAGATCCAACTCCAGGAAATTTACCAGCGGCAAAATAAGGATTCCATTGTGGTGACAAAATATATCTTCTGGAATTCAAATAGGTTGGATCGTCCTTGGGCACAAAGCCGAATTTAGCCATCTGTGTAAAAAAATCCAAAGCATGAAATATTACAATGACGTGATTCTGTCTGACAGTAGCACTTTACACAAATAAATTATTCATACTGCTGAAAGGAATGTTAGGTATACCCTCTTTCATGCCTATTTGTTGAGCTGAGGTTAGGATTATGAAGTCTCAACTCAACCATAAATTATTAAAAAATACTATAAAGCACTTACACTGAGAACGCTTGGAAAGTTAGCATCATCCATAAAGAGATGAGATCCATAACAGTCAACCTCGTACGCATAAACTTCACCAAATTCGGGATGGACGACTACGCCATGATACTGGATTCCCTCTCTGATTTCAGCAGCCAAAACAATGACTTCATCCAAAAGTTCTGGTTGAATTCCAGCCGTAAGGAGAATGTTGGCTACTCCCTCTAATCCAGTGACAGCGAGAGCATTAGCAGGGATCAGATACTGGAATACAGTGGAGTCATCAGATGGTCTGAAGAATGATCTTACTAGTCCGCATCGTTTCACGGGATTACCCAATCCATACAAGTTGGTAGTTTCCGACTGGGTACGTGTATATCTGGTAAACTTGAAAGGCTCCTTACCAAGCACTTCAACGGTGCCACCTTGTTGTTTTCTCATAGTTGCAATAGTTTCGTTGACTGCCCTAATCCACTGAGGATTTCGAGTGAAGGACAAATCTCTTGTAGATTCATAATAATACTTTGACAGGTAGAGGAAACTTGCTAAGCTGTCCAGCTCATATTTTGCTTCGAACACTTCATCTCTTTTATATTCTGGTTGGACGTTGTCGCTAGCAGAGGCTTCAGGTGGGTCTACACCAATTCCAGAGTTCCAGTGTTGCAAAGGGAAAAATGCGTTACCGTAAGGATATTCAAGGATCATTTCAGCTTGAGTATTAATTACACCGAGAACAAGTTGTTGCAAAATAGGATCATCACGGGCAAGTGGTACATAAGGGTTAATTTGGTAAGTACTATCACGGAGCCACATTGCCGGAATATCTGCACAAATTGGGGTTATTTCAAAAGTTATTATTTTGTATGCTTAAATGAATAAAGCTAATAAAAGTAGATTATTATTGCTTTAATAAACTACCTCCAGTAATGATGTAAGTGTATGGAAGTCCATTATCGGACTGTGTAGCATTTCGATGATACAAAACAGTCGTATCTGTGAAATGAGGATAAACATGGGGTAATATGAAACAGTGAAAAATGTTGCATTATAAGGTACCATAAAAAACAGTACTTGACTTTTTCACTTACCTAATGTACTTGGCAGACAATTCGCAAAAATTTGTCTGATGGTATCATCCTTAATGAGTTTACCAACTTCATTAATAACCCGCTCCACAGTGGAAGAATTAAAAAGCCTTTCTGCTGGTGGAGGACGAGCTTCCGGGACTTCAGACGCATCGAATGGAGAAACTACACCAAAATGAATAGGATTTGCTTATTTGCAGAAAAACTTTTCACAAAGCTTTAAAATACATTTCTGTTTAGATATTTAAGTTACCTTTGTGATGAACTGGTCTACGAAAGTATGCCCCTACTGCTCCATGTCTTGGTACAGATCCCCTTCGATAAATTGGATCCGCAGCTTTTTGAGAACCTCCTCTTGGTACTAACAATCCACTAGTTGAAGGGATTGTCAACAAAATCAAGTTCAAGGCAACAAGGCCAAAAAGGCTGCATGTCTGTAAGTTCGCCATGATGGTGTCGCCAGTTCCAGACTAGTCGACAGATGATGGTTTATTATACTCTACCTGGATAAAGACACCAAATTCAAACGATGAATATAAAACATAATACTTCATTTTTAAATGAAAAAACAAGATACTAAAATTAAGTGGCACTTATAGTTAGTGCAAAATTCAGTACGCGCGAGCTAGCAGTTACTTTTATGTATATCAATCCGTAAGCCAATTGTTCCTAGTTATTAAAATTCAATGGAAGATATAAAACAATTACCTTTTAATATTCTATTCAAGCTTCTACTGCCATCAGTTATGCCATAATGAGTTATGCATGTTGCCTTTTAAATGATACTATGAGCCAGTTTTTTCAGTTGTGAACACAAAACCGCTACTTTACTATTCTATGCAGCATAGAGTAATGGGAATTCTTTGTTAGGCGATCTCATAATCTTATATGTTCACATTTTCAAGCTGTGTGCATAAATACTCAACATGGATTATGTTCTCATTCCAATGAAGTCAGTTAATCAAGGTCTAAAATCAGAAGATCTAGTTCAAAAATGATGCAATCGGGTGATATACTCGTGTATGAAATGACTGGACCATTATATTATGAAAGATACATAACATCACAACACAATCTATCTAACTAAATCAAGGTTGTTGGTACTGTGGCTAGCACGTAATTAAAACAAACTTCCGGAAGTATGATTAAATTAAATACTCTGACGTGATGGGAATATGGACTCCTACACATCCAAGACCAAAATATATTTACATATGATATAAAATCTACCATGAACTTTTTATAAATATAATTTACTTACCTATTCCAACAATCTATCTCACTATTCACCTACAAATTTTTCCAATGCAGTAATCAAATATTTAGCAACGTTCCCTCTTGGATAAATCAAAGGCTACTGGAAAAAGTTCCTCGCGTGCCTAATTCAAATGAATTTTTCCATCAAAACTATAACTTATCTTTAATGTCAGCTTATCGATTGATTGATTCGATTGTTATCGCAAGCTTAACATTTTTACATGAAAATGCCAAAAGTGGCAAGAAACAAAACAATTTATTGATGTTATTTGGCGATAACAACATGTATCCACGTAGTGCCATGGGCACACACACACTTTCTTGCTTGTTAGCCTTTTATCACGTCTACGTCTCCTTTTACAGACGTTCATTTTGAATTCCAAATCGATTCAACTCTTCAGTCAAATCACTTACTCATCATCACACCACGTAACATAATTGTAATGACTTTGATAACTGTTCGGATAATTCTAAATTCATGACAGGTTCTCGAGTATTATCAATAATTTTCCTGAGAAGCAATATGTCAATTTCTGATTTTCTGATGGAAAAAAGCAGTCATTTTGAGATCTGTTAAATAAAACTTGCGTGGCACAATCGCGATTGTATGTATGGTTGTATGTATAACTTCTGATTGCAAAACAACATACGTGGCAGTTGTACTGTTTTTTTAATTCCAGACACCAGTTATAATAAAAGTGTCAATTTAGCCAACTAATTTGTATGTATTTTAGCTAACTAACAACTAATGATGTATATTTTTTTGCATAGAAGAAAGATGTATGTCAATTTACCTGAAAATGATGGATGACTAATTAATGTCCCTTTCTCTTTCCCTTTTCCAGCTTGCTTAACCGCGTGCAGTTTGTGCACTGTCCAGTTTGTTCTTTAATATAACAAGTCTTAAAACAAAAAGGCTGCGCAACTGCAATTTTTGAAACAGTAACACACAACAAAGTCATGCTTCTCTTTTCCTATGTCAAATAAAATGACTCCAGGAGAAACATTAGCCAAATCGGTTGCATCAATAAAGCTGATGGACATAATATTATGGTTCAATTGCTGAATTAAACTTCCTCGCTTCGTTAATCGTATGTTCCAACTTTGGCATGTTGGCTCACTTTGAATTGTTTCCACTTTCCACTAATACACCATTTGAACATTTTTTGCAGTTATTAGCCTGTGTAGTACACAGCCAATTTAAAAGCTATGTCATGTTCGTAATGTGAAAACTATGTAGCAATAAAAGTAGCAAAAACTAAAGTAATGAATAGTAAAATAGTAGTATGAGTATGTAAAAGTTAGTAAGACAAGTTATATGCACTTTATATGTTTACAGAGATGCCGATATACTGGAATGGAATATTTTGATGTGTTCGGCTAATCTACACTCTGCACGCATTAAATATTATATGAACTAAAGCTTGGTTTAATCACGAAACTCGTCGTGGTAAACGGCAACCTTAAAATAAAATTCCTTCTATATTTTAGGTCTGAATATAGTTTGATACTACACATTAGCATTTGAATTGTTTATTTTTTCGGTTACACAGATTCTAAAAAGGCCTTGGCTTTGTATCCTCATACACCCACTGACACTGATGCAAGGGTAAAAAATCATGCAATTATATGAATTCATTTGCTGCAACGAAGCACTACTTTATGATTTCCATAACTGTATCTGTCCATCCCGTGGTTAGCTTGCTCTCTCATGGCCATCCACGTTGGCCGGGCCGAATGTATATACAACTGTCATTCAGGTGTCTTCAATGTTTAAATACTATCCTAAATCGAAACTCTTCTTTTAGAATTTGAAGGAATGTGTAATATCAAATGCTCTAAAAGGTCTGACTTTCTATAATAAATAAGAAAGATGCTATATATTTTTATCACTTTTACTTTAGCTGATTTTGTGTGAAAATCGTACACATATCTTGTAGTAGTAGTAGCAGAGAAGAGAAGACACTACGAAACTACGATCGTCTATTTATGATTGCAAGATGCAAACATTTGTTCGCGAAAAATATTCTACACCGTTTTTCATTCTTTCCCTTTGTATAGTTTCTTTATTGTTTACAACAGCGGCTTGTGACGTGACATGTTAGCCTACAAGCCTATATTATATGCATATGCATCAGTACCCGTTATTCCGAAATTGCTTGTTCTCGTGCATTTCTCGCAATTAAATATCTAACACGATGAAAGGGAAATACAAAGGAAATAGAATACTGGTAAAATGTCAAATGTGAATAAATTACTGACTTTACGACAAAGACGTTTATGATAGGATGAACTGCAAGAACGGGAAAGAAACATGCTTCCTTGATCGAAAGTAAACTAATGGATTAGTTGTAGTAAGAGCTATGAACATACAAACATGTAGAAGGTGTGCAATGTACGTATTATAAAAACTATAAAAAGTCACATAGCATTTTTATCATATTTTTTCAACAGTCATATCCACAACGTTTGATCATCATATTAGTTTACCTTTCATTTTCCCAAGTAAATCTAACTAACAAAAACCAATTCTTTGATAGCCTACTGATGACTAGGGCTACTACTGGACTGGATCAATACCCAGATTAATAATTCATTGTAACTTTTCGTGTCCTCCCCAATAATACAAGGTATTCTCCACGTTCATGCCCGAGACTTTAGTTCATGCAAACTAATACATTTAATCGAAGCTTCTCTTGACACAAATTATTGGGATGAACGATGAACCAAAAGTAAATGCACGTTTATGTTTACAACTTTTACCTTCGAGTCAAGTCAGTTGCTAAATGTCATGGCACGGCTATTTCTCGTCTGTTCATTTTCGTAGAATTGCACATTGCTCTATGCGAAGTTTAACTTCATGATAAAAGCTTTAATGGCGAGAATTCGGGTGGAAATAGTAAAGTTACATTTGTAGTGACGAATTTGCTAAAAAAAACGCTATGCACATCCATGCCGGAATATTTATACTGTAAATATTTCGGGAACAAACCACTCGATGAAAAGTATACATATGTATTTATCATTCAAATACCCATACCTTATTATGCTTTTGCTATTAGTATCAATTTTATATTGCTTACTTTTTCATTACATTACATTAATATCATCTATGGAAGTCAACACATTATTATTATAAGTTTGAAAAGTTTGTTGGTGGGATAATTAGCACAAAGACCTATAATATAATCTCGTGTAAGTCAGGCTCATGTTCGCAGTAGCAATAGCACACAAAATAAAAATGAAATGTGGGCGTCCGAAATGCATTTTCGTAATGCTCGGTGACATGACACGAAGCCATTGCATGCAGAAGATCATTTGATGAATTAAATTTGTCGTGTAGTACACACTATTAAAATTATCTGGTGGGGGTATTAGTGGTAATGGTTATTGGTAAAATAGTTAACTTTGTCATTTACGTTTTTCTGTGTGGTTCGCTACAAAGTAACAGCGATAATGCACCATTAGTGCTTTACAGTATAAGTGTATTTGCATGAGTCCTTGCCTTACCCTTTATTTGACTGATTATATTACATGGAAATTATTTCTAAAATTTTTGTAAGGTTCATTCACTTCACACCTTTACCAAATCATTAACATTTTTATTTAGTTTTTTATATTACTTTTAACATTTTCCATAATTCTTTCGAGTAACCTTCTTTTCCTAAACTCAGTGCATTGCTTTTGAAGAACAAAGAAAGCAAGGGGAGCCTATGAGCATTTTGTATCATTTTTACTAGCTTCATGGCTTTCGTCAGCATGCATGCCTATTTGCCTAGTCAAGATTTAAGTGCAGTAGTAATTTTTAGAATATAAAAGAAACAATGACCGTAAATGAAATGAAGTGTGAATGGAAGTAGTAAACTGTGAAGTTTTTAATTCCTTACATGGGCACTTGGATGCCCATAACAGCTCTGGTAAAGACTATCAGTATTCACGACCTACTACAAGATTGTAAGTAGTGATGCATGTAATTTTAAAAGAAGGTATTAATCACTAAACAAGTTATCATAAATTCTTACAGATCTTAATATCTTCAAGTTGCTAGCTGAAAAGTAATAATTGATTCCAATATTTTCCTTTAGTCTATTTTTGTATTCTGGTGATAGCATAGCAGTTTTTTAGTCATCAATGAAATTGTTTAGAAAGGTCCTTATCCGTATTTTTTTTGTCTGGTTAGCTTTTTGTACAAACTAATATTGACATCCGGCCGAGTAACTTGAATATAAACTTGAAACACCAAGAAAATGTATCCAATTTGTTTTTGATTCGTTTATCCTTCCTCTGTTCAAATTATCTTGATATGCTTCTATTCTCTATGAAACACATGAACCTATGCACGTCGTCATATATCATAAATTTATGAACATATATTATGCTTATCTATTTATGAAATACTAGAGTATAGACTAACATTAATAGACCCTACCAACTTAAACAGCTACATCATCCGTCCGTGAACAAGATACCTTGTGTAAACCACTTGGTAGATACATATCTGGAACTTGAATACTTTCTGTTTAGAAAATTTTAAAATAAAAAGTAATGATCTTCCTTGTTTGTCTCTTGCTATTATCA
Organism: Entomobrya multifasciata; assembly: GCA_034693345.1. Taxonomy (NCBI): domain Eukaryota; kingdom Metazoa; phylum Arthropoda; class Collembola; order Entomobryomorpha; family Entomobryidae; genus Entomobrya; species Entomobrya multifasciata. Next base: position 7,018 of record JAQFXM010001786.1, on the reverse strand, counting down.
CAAACCTATCCTCACAAAATCGACATTCATTTCCCTCTATAATAGCTGCGGTTTTTAGCATAAAGTTAGTACATCCTTCAATTTTTCGCACTTAACTTCTAATTACGTCGTTAATTTTCTGTAGCACCACCACTGCATATCCGTTTCTAGTTACCTTTCAAACAATATTTTTCTGCTTAGAATTTTAATGGTGTCTCATTTCTCTGAAAAAATATTCTGCACATTGTCACAATCATCTCTACATGAAACATGAACAGTACATGATATGTGCCAAATATTTTTACCACGTGAATATTATTGTACTTCACACATAGTTTATGATGCAGGTACTCAAAAGATTTCAATCTTTCGAAGGGGAGTATTTTCAGTACAGAAAACCTGCTAAATTCATCAGTGAAATTTTAATCGTAAGTGTCTCTAAAAATGAAACTTAACATACCTTTAAAATTTAAGGTTACAACACACCTGCGCGTATAACCTAGAATTTTATTTACAAATTAACTTTGCAATATTTTTATGAATTCACTATGATTGAATTTATATTCTTTAATGAAAAAAGGTTTTGTCATCAGTTGTCGGTGTGGGCAGCGTTGGAATTTTAATTGCACTTGGGTTCGAGTTGGATAAGCCAGACCAAATCTTTGATCAGGATGGTAGATCATACAGGGATGTACGTAAGTAATATAGAAAACTTATAGCAAATTGAAATGTGAATTTTGCGAAGTGTATGTTTTTATGATATATGTATAATGTATGTGTGTCTAAATATTACATCTTTAGAACTTGCCCTTTTTATCTACACGATTGTCATACTCATGGTATGCGCCAGTGACATCGTGTTTGCACTGTTACTTTACTCAGGAGCACAAAAGGCAAGTCAAATCCATTTCCAGCTAGCTTGGTAATAATCACTTAATTAATAAATAAAATTGTGTAACAGGTCAAATTATCATATTGCTTATACTGGAGAGGAGCTACTGTCACTTCCTTAATAATTACCGGAATGATTACTCTGGCATTCGTCACAATGGTTCATGATCTCATTGTAGTACTTGGTTTTCTTCCAAGTCTGATCTCAAAACCATTTTGTCTGTGGGTGGTTAATGGATTTATTCTGGAGTTGGGTGAATTGCGAACGCTGCCTTGCAATTCTGACGGTCCCAGTACTCATCAACCCGTAAAACCAACTTTCAGCTTGGGTGACTTAGAAAATATGAAACGTACAACAACCATTTTTGATATGAAACAAGGACGGAAATCCAACCCTACCACGTATATTGCTACTGCTAAATTAAAATCGATCCAGGAATTTAGTGAATAATGCCAGTAAATTTCAAAACAGTGCAAGTAGTATTTATTTTTTGTACTTTTAAGTCACAATTCAGGAAACTGCGAAAATTTATTACATCTTGTCATTATTTAAATTCAGTACAACGATAATTTTAAGAAGAAAACTCAATTTTAAGTAAAAACTTCCAGATTCTGTCAAAACTAAAAACATGCATGTTCACTTATTTAATTTATGCAATATTTAGAAAATAATCTTACTTCTTCTTAGACAATTCATAAGTAGTTCCAGTAGGAAAGCCAGCAATTCCCGATGAAACAACCGATGCTATATCACTTCCAGCGGGAATTGGAATTTTTAGCTTGATTTTCACAGGTTTTGCAGTGGTTGTTATATTCATAGAAGCCAGAGCAGCACCCACCTGAGCTTGCATCATTGCTTTGGACACCTTCATTCCAACGACAGGATACAGGTAAGGATTAACCATATACGGATTATAAGACAGTGGAACAGAAGGAAAGGGTTGTTGGGATTGTGGTGGGGTGACCTGTGACTGTTGTGGAGGTAGTCCGTAGATTGAAGAGTCAGAAAGTTCCTCAGATGGACTTGGGGGACCAGATTCCTCCACTTGACGTTTTCTCAACCAATCCAAGTAGAACTCATCGTAAAAGGAGTCCGGGTACATTTTTCTTTCCGCATCCCAGTAGCTGTCTGTAGTAGTTGGGGCATCCGTCGCCGAGTCTGAGTCTGAAGGCTTCACCTCCTTCGGCACTTTTCCTTTTGAAGACTTTTTGGCCGGGGGACCATATTGTTTTACTGGATAAGGTTGAGGTGCTGGTGCACTGGTTGGGGGTGGTGACGGTTGAACTACATATGGCTGAAGGCTTTCACTTATTGCCGCAAGATAACCTTGTAGCTGCTCATTTGTTAATTGAAAAGGTGGGCTTTGTGGAAGAATAGATTGTTCAGGTTGCTCCTGGAGGGTGCCCACTGATTGCTCCACTGAAGCTGGGGTAGTTGTCCCGAATCTTGCCTTAGCTTTGGATGCCTTGATCCAAGGAAAGCCTTCTAGTTTATCTGTAGCAGCTTTAAGGGCGAGAAAAAAGTCCAATATTTCAACTACGGATAACTTAAAAATTAATTTGCACAAATATGTATTTTTTCAAATTGTATTAATTTTGAATATTCTCATTCTTACTTCCAACTGGAGGAGGTTTCAGTGGTGTCCCCTGAACCAGGAATATCACAGAAACTAGAATTATAAAAACTTTCATTTTTGGGGTGTGTTGGGACCTTTCCTTTAAGACGTGTATGAAACAGAACAGAGTTCACTTCATACTTTAGATAGTTGTGATCGCAGTGGGAGGAATGGCTGCTGGAAATTGAATACATTGACCAGAACGAACTAGCTTAAAAAATACAAATTTTAATCCTGTCTCCAGAAGTTTTCCATGTCATAACAGTATTCTTAATGTACAAAGTGCGAATATCGTATAGGTAGGAACGTGATAATACAATAGCATTTTAATAAAGTAATTTCATCAGACTAAAAAACGTTTCAATCATTTATCAGTGCAGAGTAAGGGGACGAGTGTCTCATTGTACAACGTAAATATCTGGAAAAAGTCAACCATAATATTCACTACATCGATTCTTTCACATCATCCGTCTCCGTCATTAATTATTTTTTACAAATCATTTCTGTCTTACGTATAACAGGATCCTATAATTATCTGAATTGCAATAGGGAGCAAAAACATGGCCCATGGCATAGTAGCTGCTGTACTCAAGTAAATGATCCCATATACAGAACCTGCCACAAATGGCATTGTCAATTCAACACACGTGACAAAACTAAACAGCTTCCCGTGCTCTTCTGGATCAACACATTTGGAAAGGATTGAGCGCATTATGGCAGTGGTAATTGCTCCCAACATCTGGATACCAGCCGCTGGGGGACAGATAAAAAATGTATTTCAAAATAAGTTGCCACTATCATTGTCATTCATTTTGATATTCAATTGCTTTTTGCTGATGTTAGTTGTTGGTAAGTCAAAGAGTCATGGTCTTATGATAAAAAGACAACTTACACAAGTACATTAGCCAAGCAGTGCTGGCAAAGATCATGATCACATAGCCAGAGAGATTGCTTAACGTTGTGACTAAACCTAAATTTATGTCTGCGATACGAAGAAGTTTTATAGCAATTAATGTCATTATTACGCCACCTAAAATAGGTAAATAAATAGTTAATTTTTCATTCGAGTTATAAAAATAGTACTGGTATTTTGTTTACTGGTAAATATATTTTTGTATACCCGCTGAATTACAAATACTCATTACAATCAGAAAGTTGGAGTAATCGGAAATATCCCATCCAAATTTATTCCTTGTGTAAAGATACAAATATGTTCTGACAAGGTATGAAAAGAATTGTAATATTAGGCAGCTCATCAAAACGATTATCCAGCTGGAAGTAATAATTCCAAAAAGTAATTAATAAATCGTCATCATTAACAGGTAAACAAGTTGAGGTACTAAAATTGCAAATCAGAGGGGCAATGTAATACCGTCTTTTATTATTCTGTCGTCTTTTGAAACAAGTGCTAATAGTGTCTTTAATTGCTGAAACATCGAAAAATTCCATAAACTTTCCTGAACAACTGGAGCTGGTCAAAGCGCTTTCTGGCTTTTTCTCACAGATCAAAAATATTCCGCATATCACAGCTAATCCCTGTAGAGAAGCTGTTATTATGAACACCGAAGGGTATCCCATAACATTGTACACCTAAGAAATTGCATATGTCATAAAATCGTAAAACGAAATATATTATAGTCAGCGCCACCCACTCATCATGTCAGGCATAATGGCTGTGACGCAAAATGTTTCCATCAAATTATTCACCTTTTCCCCCAGGAAAAATCCAATGGTAGCGCCGCCATCAATAGCAACGCTGAACAAAGACAGTCGAAAATTTCTCTCATGAACTGGCACCTGCCGAGTTATCAAACTTACTCCAGACAAGAGTAACGCTGTGAGACCACCTCCCAGAGCAATAGGGATGGAACATGTTAATATATAAACTGGAGGTAAATCTGGCAGCAGTGAATGCATTATGTATAGCAAGGCTGAACAAAAATAGCCAAAAATTGCGAGAACAAAGATAGGCTTGCTTCCATGTTTATCCGTCCACGAGCCGAGAAAGAAGGAGACAGTGATAGGCAGTCCAAACTCAATGAGATTTTGGTAAATGACGAATTTAGAATCTGTCACTTCGAGCAACTTTTCTATAAATATTTACACATGTGGATGAAAAAGTTTGATAAGTCAAGAAAACAGGTTTTCATTATTTGCAAAAAAATCAAACTTCTTTTCTTACCATCTCTCTCGTAAAATCCAGAGGACATATTACGACATTCTTCCGAACTAAAATTCTTGGAAACTCGACATATACGATCAATGTAAAAATTTTGCACAATAAGTTGACTATTACTACCACCTGTACTGAACGATAAACAGCAAATTTCTAATCCGTATGATTTAAAAAAACTACGGGAATCGTTTGAGTTTTCACAAGAACTAGAATTTCGACGCTTTCCACGATTTTCTTGGTCTTCCCCCATTTTAATTTTTTAAATTAGATCATTTAGTTATTTAATATTTTAGTTAAAAAATATTTAACACTCAATCGAATGCATTTTGCAACAAAACTAAATTGCAACAAGTTGTGCTAAATATATTGGTTCAGCTGTCATAATTATATGGCAATTTTTTGCTGTAAAAATACATAAGTTGTATACATACATATCAAATATGCATCAGTATGAATTCTTCTAGTTTCATGTGCAGAAAAAATACTTGTTTTAGTGGTCACGAAGACGAAGCTTACAAAAATCGCAGAGTAGGATTCATACTTCATACAAGGTTTGCACATACATACTCTAGACCTAAACTATGAAGCTGCCAGCGACTCCCACTCTGCAACATTTTGCATTGAAATTGAAAATCAAGCGTCATCGCAAGTATAGCAGCTAGAGCACATGTGCCAAGGTCAAATTGAAGATATAGTTTTGACTTGCTTAGGAACACATAAAAAATTACGGAACCAGGTTGGATATATTTTATGTGAGCTTTCGTTCACTATCAGCTCAGTGATGGTATTACATTACCTCAGAGTTACCAGGTTTTGGAAAGGTTTTTTAGACATGTAGGTTGACGAACGACGTCTAGACTTTTGGTGTACGTACAACGTATGAACCACATGACATTGTAAAACCACATATTTTATGTCGATATTCAACATTGACCACAACTACTTACATGAAATGAATCCTACAAGAAAACTTATCGTCCCAGTTGCAGTTTCCATCGCATATCTTTTCACACAATTATTTCAGATAAGCCTTCTATGCTTTTGACTTTTCCATCATTTAGCTTAGCTCTTCACGACATATGAACATTGTACGTTTTCTGAAGGTCATGTCATGAGTCCTGATGCACATGGGTTAAAATAATTGGTGATAGATAACTGATTTATCTTTAATTTAAAACTTTATAGCCTTTGCTTATTTCCAAGATGCCGAATCCAGTAGATTCTACCACGTCTTATGCTTCAACTGCAGCTTCATCAACAACGTTAGCTGGCGCTACATCAGCTTCTACCGTACCAAGCTCGTATTTACACCAGCAACCGTCAAAAACTGATAGCAAATTTAATTTTGATGCTATTTTTGAAGACCCTCCTTCCAAAAAGTCTGAATACTCCATAAACCACGGAAAACATCAAACCAACAGAGTCAAATCTGCCTCAGCAGTCCCTTCTTCTCATGTCTTTAAAACTGCTAATGATGGCCGCAGACATTCAGCCGAAACCTTTAAATCAGATCCTGCCAGTAATAAGACGAAATCAACGGACCATATATTCAGAAGGATCAGAAAAGCTCCCCCTCCCCAACGTGATGTTCAAAAAAATCATCACCATCATCACATCATTCCTGTCGATTCCAAGACAGATTTTTCAAAAATGCACATTGACGAGTCAAAAGTAAATTATCTGCCATACAATCCTCCAGTGTCAGTTTCTCAAACAGGACTAATCCAGTCTATTGGTAAACCTTTCAATCCAAATCATGCGAAATATTTACCAGATCCTGGAGACGAGTTTAAGCTATCACGTCGAGTGTCTCAAGTCAAGCTGAATCAGATCGCTATTCTTGGAAATGCTAATTCTAAAATTATAGATGGCCTAGCAGCAACCATTAAGCTGTTGTCTATATTAATTGGGGTATCACATCACCAAAATATTGCCCGAATTCTTCTAAACTTTTAAATTAATTACGCTTTAGAATTAACTTGCAAAATTGAAGGTTTCAGGAGCAATATTTTTTGTCTTTATACTTGTCGTCGCTGGAGTATCAACACCGATGGAGTATGCCACGTATTTTCTCGACAATTATCCTGTGTGCAAAGCAATTCATATAATTGGTGTTGTTCAGCCCATGACAGTTGGATCGTATTGTAGATATGCTTTGATTAACTTGAAACATATTCGGAGTGTCAGTAAATGTCTATACGCAAAATAATAGCGGGCCTCAGTCTCATGGATCAAAATCAATGAAAATATTAGCCAAGAGATTTTCATCCATAAGATGATAAACCGTCAACCTGAGTGGATGGTTGAATAAAAAAATCGATGAAAAAAATCAGCCGTTTATCTGATATTTTTGTAA
>JAQFXM010001785.1:0-29159 GCA_034693345.1 Entomobrya multifasciata | reverse complement strand
TGGAGTATAATTAGTTTTTTGTTAGTCTTATTTAAAACTTGCACAAAATCAGTTATCTTGATTACATTATGTTTTAAAAATATATGGGGCTGGTGATAAGTTCATTCGCATCCGGTACAGATTCCTTCATTCCGATAGATTATGCTTAGCATTTACCAGGCCTGGAGATAATCATGGATGAGTGCATAGAAGCGTGCATGTAAACTAGAGAGAGAGGTGAAGATCAAGCAAACTAATTTCAGTTGACAACTTAAGCGAAGATAAAAAGCAACGAATAATCATGGCATACTCGTCGGCAAGGATGGCTCACGGCGTAGTTTTAGCTGTTGTCTCCTAAATTACATACAATACGTAAAAGATACAAACCACCAACACTGCTGCTCTTGCTACTTTCACCTTCTTCTCCATCACCAACGTTGTCGTCGCTTCCTACACTGTTGTCGCACTACATTTTTTCTCTAATCTTTTTCTACTTGTATCCTTGTACAAAGTAGATCAGAGAGGAAAAAACAAAAAAAATAGTCCAGTGCACACAGGTAGACATGCATATGATGGAAACATGAAAAAAATCTAGATTACATGCCCATATTATCTAGTTTAGTATATTATACATACACAATATGTATATCCCTCTCTGTGCATATGGTAATGTCGTCGTTATATCTATTTATCTCTCTGCCGCAACTTTTTTTTAGCCTCTTCGTGCTTCCTAACTTTTTTTCTGAATGACTATAAACCTTGTATGTTTAAATGGTTTGTACAAACTCAATATACACACATGGTTATACCCACCAGAAAAAAAGTCATTTTTAGTCGTCTGTTAAAGGAAGATTCTATATTTGTAGTGCTATTGCTATACTAGTACATTTTGAAGGAATGTACGTATTGAAGTGTACCTGGTTTTTTTTGCACCAAGGCCATAATATCTGATAGACACGCATGTGAACTTGGAATGAAAAAAAAAATGTCTTTTTTCGTCCATACTTTTCCAAGCGTATTTTCTCTAAAAAAAGACAAGGTAGCTAAAAGTACATTTTGTGCTTGCTGTTTTACCTTCATTCACGTTTTCTGTAGTAAAGCAACGTGTTTGTATCCGTGTAATCTCTGGCTACACTATAAGCTATCGGTATAAAACCCTCAAAAGAGGGAAAAAGTAGGTAAATAGTAAATACATGAATAAATAGTTAGAAAAACGTGCCGTTCCTGTATAATAAAAGAGTTGCTTGAAAGAACGGATGCATGACGGCAGTGATGACTGCGATACAATGATGTTGATGATGATAAAAAACCAAAATCATGGTAACGCAAAGACAGAATGGAGTAAGGAGAAAGCTGAAAAGAGAAGAAAATGTAAAAAAGGAAAGAAGCAAACTGAAAGAAAAAGAGAGAAAAGAAGAAGGGTTAACCGATGCTTCCTGTTTTTTTCAATGTAATAATATACTTCTCCCAAGAAACTAGCAAAAACGGAGCACCTGACCATTCATCTTTTTCTGGTTTGTTGTGTTGTAGTGTAGAAAAAAAGAGCAGACAAGAGAAAAAATAGAGATGGAGATATAGAGTATTGTGTAGTAGCAGAGTAGTAGCGCTTAAACTGATATAACTGTGTAACCAGAGACCTAATAAATAAGTAGCCCCCACCGCCATCTCAAACAACCAACTCTGCTTCTGTTTGCTGCTATTTTTGCAATTGCTTTGCTTTTATATAAAGTGAGGAGTAGAAGAACGAAATATAAAAATAATAATATTATTATTATAAAGATATAAAATTGATAGGATGTGATATGATACTAGAATACATGCATATACGTAATGTGTAACATTTTACAGGTATGTTGTTATTGGCGAATAGATATATACGTCATGAAGATGATGATCTCGATGATATGTACTTTCTAAAAGAGTAGCAGCACTACCACTTCTACTACTACTACTTAGGTGAAAATGGAAGGCAAAAGCCACATCATTATTTTGATCTCTCTCAACTCAACTGCTATGCTACTTCTGTACCACAATGCAATAAAATACAATAGTTTTTGAAAGAGTGTGTGGCCTCAGGCTAAAATGTTGTACTTTAGCGACGAGTGAAAGAGTGAGAGAAAGCGAGCGATGATTCTGCCATTTTTCTGAGAAAGAAAAAGGAATAAAGGAAACAAAGTAAAATATTATGTATGCAAGCAAGCATAAAAGTATAGAGGTACATGTTCTATATACATCTGCTATAAATATAGGGCAAGATGCCAAGGTAGAAACAAATGTTGAAAAATAGAAGAATGTAAAGTGTTTTTGCAGGTTTTCTTTGTTGTTTTTTTCTTGCAAAAATACAAAAATATTTGGAGTGGCTTTTCGTTTTTTTTTCTATTGCGTGACGGCAGTTTCTTTTATAGCAAAAATATGCATAAAGATTTATTTTATGCTTTCATGATGATATAGTAATATAATTATAATAATCATCAATTCTATCTGCTGCGTTGCTCATTAAGATAGACTTATCTTTTTGTTACGGACTAAGTTAAAGAAGATAATGTAAAAGGATACGCTGCACTGCTATGCTGTTTGTGTATAGACTGATTGTCCATTGACCTTGTAACTCATTTTCTGGAAATATTTACAGGTTGGCACAAGGTTAAAAACAAACGTTTTTTATTATTTAGCGTTGAGGCAGGGATCTTAAAAAGCAGGGATTTGATAAGTAAATATAGATCCCTGCCACTCCCCTTTTCCACCCCAAAACGGCAGGTACAAAATCATATAGCTGCGTATGTATATTTGCATTTTCCAAATTACCATCTTAAAACACACTGATAACCCAACAAAATTGCAAGACAGGTAGAGAAAGAAAAGGAAAAAAAGTGAAGAAAGCAAATCCTGATCTAATATGTTTACGGTTTTTCATCTGTCTTTGCGCGCGTCTTGTTAGTTTCCTGATCCGTCACGTTGTTTTTTTATGCTGCTTTACTATGTATTTCTACTACATGAAAAGCCTTTTGCGGAGGCCTCACCATATCCACAACGTAGAGCAAGTTTCTTGTTAGCTCGCTACCCAGACATCGCTTCCACAAACACTGGAGGTCTAGCTACCCTTTCCCTTTTTTCTCCCTTGTCTCCTAACACAGATTCACGTGCTTCTCATTGTGTAAAGAACAACTGTAGCGGTAGCACTAGTATTCTTACTTTCACCAGAACTCCATGGGCACCAACCACCACCGTTTCAGCGCTCACCTAGTAAAATAACAGGAACGCAGCTCTGCTGCTACAGCAACTACCCGAAAGGGAGGAAATTACATTGGAGTCATGTTCCATACATATTCACATCAGTTTAACCTTTTCCATCAGTTTTCACTCATATTCTCCTAGAATCCACTGCCATCGCGGACACTGCATAAAATTATATAATACATGTATACATTATCTATGAACTGTTTAAGTAAAACAGCTAACAAGTCAACTGTTTTTTTTCGTGGCAAAATAGTAAAGTAGCAGCGTTGAACTTTTTTTGCACATTGCTAATATATACATAAATAACTACTCGACACACTGAAGAAAAAAATCCTCGTGTGAACCAGGTTTGTATAGTAACACAGGTACCTACCTACCACTTGCAGCGTACACATATAACAAATATTTGTATGTATCCAAAGTAGTGTGCATATACATTGTCGCTGTTAATGTTAGTGTGTGTATTTTCTAAGTATAAATACGTTTCCATGTGCATTGGATATGAATGTATGTGTTTAAAGTAAAGTAAGCGGTATAAGTGGAAGAAAAGTAGAGGGAAGAAGCTTGGTAGACATTGCTATTGCCATTGCGTTGCATTTTGGTTTGTTGGTTTTCTCCCAGTAAAGTAAGTAAGCACTACTGAAGCTCTGGTACAACCACCACCAACGAAACTATATACTAGTGGCATTGGCCGTTTCTTACTACATGCTCCTCCATCCACTTTTACTCCAGACTCAAGTTCCTTCCTCAGGTTAGTTGTGAGTAACCTGTGCTAGGGTTCGTTCCTAAAAAATACTACAACTAACACTACCACAGTAACAACTACTGCCACTTACCACCCATTTACTAACTTTATAAATTCCTGTTGCTGTTCATATTTTGTGGAAAAAATGCAGTAACAAATTTATTAATAGCAGAAAATACGGTGGCATTTAGTAATGATAATTGTTTGAAATAAATGGTGGATAATTAGTAAAAAAAAATAGTTTCAAGGGAGACTTTTTGCTATTACATTCAGTGTAAAGTTACAAAACTATGAATAAATATTAGTAGTGCTTACAAGCATGGGAAAGTGATAAAATCACGAATTTTTATAAAAGTGCTTACATGCAAAGTAAAAAAGAAAGGGAGTGAGATAGTATATATATTCTAAACACATGCAGTAGTGATCCATGTCGCATGGGGCATAGTAAAACAACGCCGCTGGCTTACAGCTAAAATGTCCCGGTGCAAGCTTTAATCTGTGCACGCAAACAAACAGATTATCTTGAGTTCATCTAAACTCTTTACTGTTCTACTTGTTCGCTACATTATCAAGTTTTGGAGAAAATACAAATTGTATCAAAAAGTAATGAACAAAATGAAAAACTAGAAAGTTGAGGAGTGTTATAGAATTTCATTATATCTATTATGTTAAATCATGTAATCATCATCAACACCATTTTCTCGTTTCCTCGCAAATAAGGAAGTGGACAGGAAAACACATTAAATATCTTCTGTGCACATCAGCAAGTCCCAAAGGGAGATAAATACATATAACCAAAGCAAAACTGCTGAAATGCTGAACAAATCAAACTGTCTATTTTAATGAGCAGTCTCGTGAACGAAAGATAGAAAAGGAAGAGGAAAATTGTATTAACTCATATAACTCGAGTGACATTTCTTCTCAATAATATTCACCCACTTTCATAGGAAAGGGGTCAAATCTGATTGGCGCAGATACACTGCAAAAATAAAGTGGAACAGCAGAGTTATCTCTGCATGCATGGTCGTCGTCATTTGTCCAAGGCAAGATGACGATCATCATCACTTTATTCTTTTGACAAGTTGGTGGAATCTAGTTGAAAATATTGTGTGCGTGTATATAAAAAGATCACTTGAACAATCTGTCGGTGACAATATTATTTGAAGGATTTTGACGGAAAGGAGTGAGGACTTGTTTTCAGAGAGTTTTCGAGGAAAAATAAAGCTCTTAAAAAGGTACAGTCTTGCGGTATTTGGGGAAAAGTATCTGGAAGAAAATAAACGAAACTAAGAGGGAGCGAAAATAAAAATCTTCGTTGTTGCACAGTTTTCTCCTTTCTCTCTCTCTCTCTCCAATTCTGGAAAAGTACACGGAGACAAATGGGAACTCTCTTCACCCCAATTGAACAGAGCGGCACGGAGAAGAAGACGAACAAGGAGACAAGTCAGTCAATTGTGAGGAGTTTTCCTCATTCACTCACTCTCACTCAAACAAAAAGACAGAGAGAGTAACTTGCTGTGTGAGTGTGTGTGTGTGCAGAACAAGTCACTCAGTTAGAAGAACAAATTGTCTCACTACTGTACTTTTTTTACTACTCTATTCTCCTCTTCTTCTCTGACTTGACTACCTTGTTTTCAAAATTAAGCTATGAAAGAAGAACCAGGAAAATTTCTTGGTTGCATTATTCTTCCACAGAAAAGGGAAATTCTTTGACCTTTTCTTCTCCACTTTATCATCTCTTCTCTCTCACTCCACTATATATTCATACCTAGTAATAATAGTAGCGCAACAAGGAACAAGTTAATACTTCATGTTGGACGAATGAATGTTGTAAAGTTGAGAAACAATAAAAACTCGTGTGAGAGAGTGACAAAAAAGTAAGTCGTGCAAGAGGTGGTGGTGTGCAAGCCAAACTCACAAGGCAGTCTATCGATATCCCGAAAAAAGATGTAACGACTTTGTGTGTGTATGTGCGAGACAGTCGAAAAGTGTGAAAAAGGGTTTGTTCTTTGTGCTTGAACGATTTGCTTGACAAGCCCTAGATAGGCAAAAAAAGGAAGTACTAAACACAAGACACTCCAAAAGTTGCAAAAATATATGGAGACAATCTGCATGTATCATTTTTAAATTCCTTCAAAAAACCCCAAAATAGGCCACCAAGTCTCAATAGTACCACAGATATTTTTAAGATACGCAGCTAAACAACATTAAAAAAACAGAGAATGCGTTGGGAAAAGATCGTTCTTTACTTGGTGGCAGGTCGTTGTACCTTCATAAGGGATACATAAATACTTGAATATAAATACATACGCGTTCATATTAAATGAGAAACGATTTAAAGCAAGCGGCTTTTCCCCTCTCGCCGTAATTCCTACAACAACAAACGGATGTAGTTACAAACGCTACAAAAAAATGTATGAAACCTGCTGATCCCCAGACAAAAATGGGGAAAATGCGAACAAGAATTGTAGCTACAAAGAGACTACGTAGCAACGTCAACACTTCTTGGCTTCTTTCTGGTGCTATTACAACAATATCAGATATACACAAGTAAGCTGAGTAACAGCAAATACACCGACAACTTCAACAACAACGGAACTTACTGTCTTTTCTTATTTCCTTCTTTTTTTTACTCTGGTGGTACTCTTTGTACAACTGGCTTTGACCTCCTCGTCGACTTATCTTTAAGCCAAATGGGAATTGTGATTGTGACACGGTTGCGATTTTCTCTCTTGTTGTTGTACTTGTTCTCTTTTCACAATTCTTTTTTCCTATTCTCAACCACCACCACCGGCAAAAGCAATCCTTGCTACAAGACTACTACTGCACATACAATTATCAGAGGATGATCATCATCACTACTAGTAGCTTCACTTGATTCAGCCTAGGACTTTTTTTGCCACGGTACTATTACACTGCCATTCTTTAGAAGATTAACAGTAAGAAAAAAATGATACTTTTCTCGAGTAAAAGAGGAGAAACGTTCTACCAAACTGACTACCAAATAGAGACAAAAAAGTAAACTGTAAATGTTTTCCATTTCATGATCTGTTGTATTTATGTATGTACATGTATATAGACAGGCATTCTTCTACACTATTATACTCTCGACAAAAATGATGTAGTCTTCTATTTTCAACAAATTTGGAAGAGAAGGAAAGGACAAGGTGATACAAAAATGGAATCAGTTGCAAAGAGAAGCAGGGAGCACCACGGTGAGAGTCGCCAAGTGACCCAGTTTAGTTAGCCCCAGGTACATTTCAGAGTAATATACCAAAAGCAAGAGAAAACAAAACCACACTGGGAAGAGTACATAAGATATTACTATATAATATACTCTTGTATTATATACTTATCTACAACTTTGTTTGGTCCATTATTACCTCACTTCCGTTGTATGTTGCTGGGAGACCATAATAATATCTCTGTCTACCTGGATTTATCAAACTACTATTTCTATTGCTCTTCATTTTCTCTTATAGACTCTGTCTTGTCTTTCTGTAGCAGGCTGCATGGTGCACCTTAACAAGTTACTACAGGGAAAGATATAAAAAATCACAAGACAATTCTGTTCTTCGCTTTCTCTCTGGTCTCTTCGCATGCGGACTTAATTTAAGTAACATTCCCTTTACAGCAGAAACAAAAACATTACTGCAATTTCTTCTCTGAAGAAGAATAAGCCTGGCCAGCAACTACTAGATTACCACTTGTTCAACTGTTATATATGCTTGGGATAGCGGTATTGTTCTGGGAGATTGGCTTATTCAGTCAGGTCAAATAATACCATTGTACACTTACCTGCATATATGTGCCTGGCTCAATATCCCCTTAACATTTGGAATCAGCTGGGTACCTTTTGTTGCATGAATGCGTCTTCAAATAAAATTTCTCTGGCTAAAAATCCCCGAAAAATGTTCTTTCATCAGCAACCATAGCAAGTAAGCTAAAGAGAGAAGAAAAAACAACAAAACGAAATGCAAGAAGTTTTGATGACACTTCTTACTTACTTGATCTCTTGAGAATAGCATCATCATCTTCGTCGTCGTTACCACAAGCGAGACTATCATCATCAAACTTTGTACGTTGCAGCCAGCAAAAAAATAGCAACTTGATTTGAAAGTCTCAAGCCCCAACTCAACACATACTTTCCAACCGCAAATAAAAAAATCCAACTCTAATATTTTCTAGTACACGCGCCTTAGAACAAAATAAAAATTGTTTGTGTCTGGTGTTATATCCTAGCTGCAATAATTACAATATATTTACTCAAAAAAAGCTGCAACCACTTGTTATAATAATATTACCAAATCCACTGTCTTCCTTCCAAACTTTATGAAACAATTGGTCGATAAAATTTTACCTCAAACAGGAACTCATTTAGCCTCAAATTAAGATCAGACGACAGGACACATGAAAAGAAAATCTAGTTTTATCTATCCAGATATCCAATAAATATATTAAGTGTCCAATGAACAAAGTAAATACAATATATATTGTAGCAGTGTTTCACGTGTTTCTTCCGCTTCCAGTTTTCTTTTTTCGACAAACAAAAAAACATTCTTTTGTGGTGGCATCTTCCTCTCCCCGATTTCAATTCACCTCTTTTCTCTCTCTTTTGGCCATGACAAATAAACTAGAAAAAACATCTTCCTCTCCTTTCTTTATTTTCTCCCTTGTTCACCAATTGTGGTGACTTTGTGTGCGCTCGCCCGTTCCGTCTCCGTCAATAGCTTGTTTTCTTTTTCACATTTTGTACAAAAAAAACTTATATTTTCCGTTGTTTGGGGCCGTTGTTGTTGGAAAAGTTAAAAAAGAAAATTACAATTGTGAGAAAACTTTTTTTACTGTGCTCCCAAACTGTGTTTCTTCTATCCAAGTTTTTTTTTCTGGATAGTACTAGTTCTCATTCGAAACCCATTTCACACGACGTTATGTTACAAAGTAGTAAAAAACATGAAATAATATTGTCCGCACATCATCACAATGACAAAAAAAAATATCGATACGACAAGAAACACAGTCGAATAGTGATTTATTCCTATCAAATTGTGTCCCGTGTTGATACATTTTAGTTTTCTTCACTACAGGAGGGTGAAAAGTGTGCAATATATATATATATATATATACATGATTTTGGTAACAGTACTAGGAAAAATCATTCGCATTTACATTTTCAGAACAACATATTTATGAGTATTTTGTTCCTATGTGCTCTGCTATTTGTCATCTTCTATTGATCTTATGGTTTTTTGTTGATATAAAAGCTAAAATGCTTTAGGAATGTGATCATAACTGTAAAACTTGCATCATCAAAAAACCTACTTCGAATACAGTTGTAAAACTAAAAAGCATATTTTTATGCATCTGTCAACGCACTTTGTAGTAGTCATCTATTAAAAAGTTAGTAAACGTCTTGTCTTCCATTCAAAATAACAATAGTAAAAAATAAGTAGTAAACGTAGAAAAATGTCAATTTAATAATAACACGTGAAGAAATAATCACATAATATATACGTACAACTACTTATGTATGCATCTAGCAGAAAAAGGTAGACGAGAACTCAATAAATGTAAGGCTCAAACAGAAAAAAATAGTAGAGATTGCATCAACATCAACAAACAATAATAATCCGAAAGTAAGTGGCTTCGAAAATTGATCACCAAGTCAATGACAAGACATGTTATTATTCCGTATGAACGTAGCATGAAAAAAATGTGGATGAACAAATAAAATCACAGAAAACAACAATGTTTTGTTTTTTTTTTGTGAAAAAATCCCTACATTTACAACATCATCATCATATTAACAAATTACTTTCCGGTATACTACCAAATGAACATGTGTACTAGTAACATTATGAATCGTCATGCTGATCATTACTTCTACGACATACACAACAACAGCAAAAAAAATACTCGCATTCTTCCTCATCACGTCACGTCTTTATTTTTTAAATCGTCCTTTCCCATCTATCTATCTTCTCACTTTTTTCCCTCTTTTTTTTCTCGGTTGTGATTCACTTTGGAAAGGAACAGTAGTGTAGTGTAGCAGAAAATAAAGCTCTGCCGTTAGTCTAGGTCACATACACCCATAAACGGAGATAATTGACAAGGGATTTTTACCCCAGCAGAGAGAAGAATCCTTTTTTTCTTGGAATGGTGTTGCTGTATTTTTTTGCTGCTATTGCTATATCTCTGTACTTTACTTAACTGTTTTGGTGTTTGGGTGAAAACACGCCAAGGAATGCAAGGAATCTTAAATATTTCCATTGATTTTACAAATCCCTTGCTTGTCTCTTTACCTTTTTATATACATGTTGAAGAACGGAGGCAGCAGCACGACGGTATTTTTTATTTTGGCATGCTGGCTTCGTTATTTAGTTGGATAAATCCCAAAGATAAAAAACATTCTTAAACGCGACAAGAACGTAAGTATTTACCCGATAAATAGGCAGTAGTACGCAAAAAAATTTACACTATGAGATCGTCTAATTTACACTTCCCTGCTTTATTGCCGCTACATGCAAAACATGCTACAGTAAAGGTATTAGTACTATTATTAACAAAATAATAGGGAGTTGTACAAAGTCAGTTGAAAATAGGAAAACCGAAGTTCTACCTTTTTTCATTTACCCATGCTTATATAATCTTATTATTATTTAGCAAACCTTTTCGGCTTGGAGATGAGAAAAAAATAGATGCAAATAGTCAGTGTGTATACATGAGTGTTATTTATACTAAATTAAAAATGAAATAGCAAAAACAGAATATGAAACATGTGGAAATACAGACAAAAATACAAGAAAACGTACCACTTGCCTTTTGATACAAATAAGCATATGTAAATGTAAAATAACAGAGTTGCTGAATCCTTTCTGAAAATTTTTATTTATAAATATTTTTTTCGTGGAAAAACTAATTACGTGAAGTATAAAAATATCGTGATGATATGTGATGTAATAATAAATACGTAAAAAGATACATACATCAACATGGCATGGTCACGTTTTCTTAAAGATAGTTAAGGAATCATCATTCTTGTTTTGCTTCAAAAAAGAGCTCAAGATCATCATCTTAGCACAGAATTTCTTCACGTTGTAGCACATTTTTGAGCTGACTGGCTTTGGTTGGCTCTATGCTAGTGCCAATTGTACAGTTAGAAGTTCTATAGCAGTTACTGGAGTGAACTTATGTATATTTTATTATAGCTTGTAAAAAATGTTTGCTTACTTTCTCTCATGTCGGACTTTCTTTCTCTCGCATACTTTCTTTTTCCCGTGAATTCTAACAATAATATTACTTGTTAGATGCTAGATACATATGTGAAGAATGTATGTTGAGCAATATGTAGGCACAAGATGGAGAATGGAAAAATGTATTTTTCTCTTCTGTAAATACTTTCCTTCTCCTTGATAGAAAGAGAGAAAAGTAAAGGGAGGGAGGCTGCCAGTTGCTCAAGCGATTTTTTACTGTCAACTTTTACTTTGGAAAAGTGTTAATGTTGACAGGAGAAAATTGTCAACTTTAGCTGGTGGATGATAGCTACTAGGACAACCGTACTGTGTGCGTCGCTACACTGTGTGCATGCAGTAGTGGTAGCACGTTTATGTCAAAAAAGAGAAAAATAATAATCGACCAACTTTGCGAGCAGCATATTTTTGTATGGTTAGGGGGCATAAAAATCTTTTCTAAATGAATTATTTGCTACATCATCCGAAAGCTGCCATCAGAGATCATCATCATTATAAGTAGTGGGAGCAGCATGTAGCCTTAGTGGCCTCCTATTGTACTCTCATAGTTATAAATGCTATATATTAGCAATAAAAACATATTTTTACTATTTTCTCGCCTAGAGCAGCGTAAACTGTAGGAATATCAACTTTTTTTAGTAATCCGGGTTATTACAGGTAGCGGTTAATAAATATAATGATGACGATGATATCCACAAAAAATGGACTACTTGCGATTTCTTTCCCTTTTTGTTTTTTGTTGCTCGAGTAAAACTTAATGACATAATCCTGCTGTTGTAGTAAAGTCAGTGAAGATAAATAGCAAATTGTGTCCTAGTTCACCCCGTCACATCATTTGACAAGGTTGTCCTACTGGTAGGGTTATTGCTGTAAAAAATAATCTTGTCAAATTTTGTTTGACTTGTCGTCGCTGCTCCTTCCTTTTCATGTATACATGAACACGATATAAAATGTGTACATTGTACAAACTGTAGACTTACAAACACAGACAAGTTTGCACAGATTTTGTTTACCTTATTTATCTCTTTGGCTGTTGCGTCTTGTGTATATGTATACCCTTCACAATGCTTTTTGCCTGTGAAAGAGTTACATTCTGCAGAAAATGTTTACTTTTGTCAGAAAGAAATAATAGTAATAATAGGCGCACTAATAGCATGTCTTGTCATTGGTATCCTTGTACCTCAAAACTACATTGTCTTTTGAATTATGAAAAACGAGGGATGTTTCTATACCGTCTCCAATTCAGCCGTTTTGATTTTTGCTTACAGAGCAAAACGATGGCCTGTTTAAAAAGATCGTATATTACATACATACAACTAGCAGATCAGAAACGAGAAGACAATAACTTTACAAGTTTGTATGTTCGCTTGTTTGTTTGAGTGATTTATCATCATCATAACTTTCATAATCATTGATGTTTATAGTGCTATTGTCGTCTTATAAAAACACAAAAATATGAAACAGGAAAGAAAACGTATGTCGTCACAACATTCGGGTTACATTTTCCGTTCGATTTTATTGCATCTCTTCAACTACAACTGTTACAAAGTCGCAAAAGATAATTTTGTTTTCTTAGCTGGTTGATAAAAAGTGCTCACAGTCAGTAATATCTATACAATATCTGCCAATTAAAATCGAATAATAAAATTAATATAAAAAATAAGATATTTTATACATAAGCAGCTACATAATTAGCAAAAATGGAAGGTATATAAAGCTATTTATTAGTAAAGAATCCTATAATTTATGGGGCCTTTCATTGTTTAAACACGATGGCGGTCCATTGAAAATTCCGTATGTTCGAAAAGTGTATCTTCAATAATTATTGGAATGACAAGGAATACCCATCATAAAAGAATGGGTCATTCTTCGGGTCATCAAGTAGGTGTTAAAAGTCATCAGCTTCTTCTTCATCTTCATCATCATCATCATCATCGTCATAATCAAAACCAACGTAGCAATCAATCAGAAAAGAGTTTTCATCATAATTCTTCTCCGCACCGTCGTCGTCACCATTCTCATCTTTATCATTCCAGTGGTGTTCCCGTCTACTACTCTTTTGTAGTGTTGACCATGTTTGTCGTGACTGTTGGTGACTTGTTCATTTGTCCAACGCTCGGGAGTGAGTTTCCCGAGCGAGAGTGTTGTGACAATTTATACCCCATTCCGGCACCTGGTCCTGTTCCCAGAGAAAATGGAATAGACCCTGCGCTTCCTGAGTATGTCGCTTCTACTCCACCAGCCACTACGGAACCTCCAGGTATAGTAGAACCCAAGAATATAGTGATGTCAAGCTTTCTATCTATTTAAATTCGCTTGCCTTTCATGACAACATCTATGGTGCATATAAACTCCATTGTAAATTTATTTATTGTATCGGCATTCCTACGTAAATCAATATCAACAAAATACAACATAATTTCAAAAACAATTTTTACACAAATTGCATCATATATCAGCTTAATAATATGCAAATCGATTTTTCTCTCTATTTTTAAGATGCGTACAAAATGTGTGTATGTATGACAGTGTCGCAAAAGTGTACGACATCAAAAGGTAGTCCCATAAAAGTCAAACGACAGACACTATAATATACAGTATAATATATGTTCGTGGTTCTACCTGAGATAGTAAGGTACTTGCAATAACAATAAAAATAGAAATATAATTTTAGTCTATAGGACACTCCATTTTATGAACATGTAGTTGATTTTATTATTATGACTTTTTATAACTTTATATATAGGCTTATGAATTATGTACATAGGACATAGTTACTGAAATACTTTCACCAAATATCAATCCCAAACGACAACTCTGTAATTACCTGTCATGTATGGAGAAATCGAGAGGTGCACTTTGTGCATACGTATTATACACAATGTCATACCTTTTACCTGTGTAGAAATACCAAGGAACCTTTTCCCAAACCATTATGCGACCCAAACCACAATTAGCTTTTTGCTACTTATAATTGTAGCCATATATGAGAATACATGCAGACAAAATTAAGTTTCACTGCCATATTTTCATTTCCATTTGACATTGTCGTTATTCTTATTATTTTAAGTGCCAAAATAATATGCTTACATGTGCGCACATGCTTTCATGTGGTTTCAACTTTTCTTCATGCATATTTATAAACTTGCAATTTTACATATAACACCTAAATACCTAGAGTATAATATATATAGGTCATTATGCAGCGAGAGTCGATACGGATACGTAGTAGCTAAAGTAACGTAAGACGGATGGGTTCAAAACACTTTATTTGTATTGCAACATCAACAGAATAATCAGTTGCATTCACTATTTTAATAATATACTACCTGTGGACATAACTATCTGATTAAGGGGGACAATTGATGTATCAAGAGTATTCACATAATATAAATGTAGGTATATAGATACCCATAATAGTTTCTTGGGAATAAATGGTGTTAGTTCTTATTTTTAGTCAATAATACCATAGATAGTGTATAGTGAATGGTTGTGAGTGAAGTCAATAACTGTCAATTGGAGTGCACCTGAGCCGTATTCGCAATTGCTTTATGAACACTATCTCTATGTTATAGAGCATTGCTGGATAAGTTGTTTTTAGAAAGTTTTATACGAAGTCAATTATTTAGCAAGTACGTATTTACTTCTTTGTGTGTTCATTTTTTGACAGACGGAAAAGGGAAATGTTGAAAAGGTAGATGGATGTAGCCAACTATAATTTGATTGTGCCAAATATATACTCCATAATTTCTGCCGTGTTTGATATTACAATAGACAGGGTAATTTTGTGCATCTGCATCTGGAAATTGGTTTTGGTGTACTGTTTGCAAAGTGAAACTTTTTTCCAAATTTTCCAGAATATATTTCAAGTAAAGGCTTTTCTCATGTCGTACCATTCATGGAATTTCGCATGGGTTCTGGAGCTAATTACTACAGCAGTGCTATTATAGTTATTAAAACTTATCATATGTAGATACAAAAACCATGAATTTAAGCATTTGTACATACATTCATGTGTAGGAGTATTTATTCATTAAGTTTGAAACTTTGTAAATATTCTAGAATTCCCATATCTAATTTAGTTATTTTGCAACAATGATCTGCTGAATGTGACTGGTAATGGGATGATAAAAACAGGATGGCTATGAAATATATACACTTTTCTCACAAATTATTTCATATATTCGTGAGTAGGAAATAATAAATGATAATAATATCAGATTATATGATAGAGATAAAAATGGAACACATTACATTATGATAATACAAGCAGTCATGGAGAAGAAAAGGGGGAAAGAATGAAGAAAAGAGGGGAAAAGAGCTGCTGAAAAAATCAATGACTGTGTAATATGAAGAGAGAGTCGAGGAGGCAACATGCAGACAGCCAAAGTCATGTAAAGTCAAGCCAGGTAAGGTTATACATGAGTAACAATAACAGCAACGAATCATAAAAAATATATAGAAGGAAAAATACTAAATATATGAATATTAGTGTAATACATAAGCAAAAGAGTCTCTTTCTCTCTACTTTTTTCTCCTCATTTTTTTGCAGATTCTTTTGTTTATGATGTGCACGTATAGATAAGGAATATGATGAGAGCCATCATATCATAGAGTATAGTATGTAGTACTAGTAGTGGTGAGTAGTGAGCTGGATGTGAGGAGAGGAACAAGAGAATTTTTTTGAGTGAGACTTCTTGAGTGACTTTTTTCCTTTCTTTTCTCTTCCTCTTACCTAGTCCTCCATCCATCCACATAGCATAAAGCAGCGAAGCAAGAGAGCAATCAACTAGCCAACCAACCATACACATATTACATATCACAGTTGAATGAAGCTCCCATCTTCACAAAAGGTTACTAAAAAAACCACCAGCTTACCAGCATGATATGATATCTAACATGCACACAAAGTGTATAAAAATTTATAATAAAATGAGGGTTATAAATTTTCTCCTTGGTAGTTTTTTGTCGGTATTTTCTTATAACACCTTGATGTATATATAGCTTCTTCAGCCAGCTGTGTGAATTGCATTACATTATATGACTTATTTCTCCCTCATCTGATATGAGCTGCTCATGCTATCAGTACTTCTTTGTTAATCATAACCGCATGAAAGAATGTCATTTATTATCTTGTTATCAATATCGTCCTTTCATCCCTTAAATACTCTTTTATCATTTCTCAACCGTTCCTAAAATCTGATTATGATTGAATCGCCTTTATTTAATGTGTTGCTTATAATTATTATTAATTAATAACTGATTTACCTATGTATAGAAGTGTATCTTTATATTGAAATGCTTTGCAAAACAAGATTTTTATTTTTTGAACTTTAATACTAGCCAGTACATTTCATTTCATAGTACACACTTTTCTCTCTTTTTCTGCCAAAATTGCTTTCTCTTACATTTTCTACTCTACTTTTTATTGATGTTGTTGTTCTTACGACTGCTCCTGCTTATTTCTTTTTTGTTTGTTTTTACTTTTCAACAGGATTTCGTCATATTCATAACACCATTTTGGTTGGTTGCATGAAAATTTAAACATTCTACTTTCCCAAAAAGTTTCTCATAGAATTTTTTTTCTCTATCATTTTACTCCTTTAGAATAGCTGTATTAAAACGTAAATATGCAGTTCGTGTACTTCTCACGTTTTTTCGTATGCCTTTTAAGGAAAAAGAAAATTGTGTGGATATCTTACATTAAGACAACAGCTTCCATTATGGCAGCCTGTCTCTCTTCCATTTCTTCTATTGTATTCTTGTGAAGTACACAAAAATATAATAACCAACTTTTTCAGTTATACTTTTCTTCCACGACGTCATCATATTCAAAACATTACGGAGCTTTTCCTGCAAATTGTGATATATTCCACACGAATGACGATGTCAAATAATGTCATTTTCGCTACCTGCCATGTTACCTCTGCGTGGAAAAGCATTCATATTATGGTTTAAATTTTTTTACGTTTTCATTATTTTCTCACTGTTTAGTGAAAACAAGACAAAAAATATTCATGACAACGATGACATACATACATTGTCATTATGACGAAAGCAGGAGCAAACTAACTAAATGTTGAAGTACCATGGCTGTACTTTCATACTTTCTCGTCTTCATTTTACATTTTCCACTTTAAAAAACTATGATGTAAAGCCTCATCACACTCAACGGTGAAAGTTTGTGGACAAGAAACAACTTGAGTAAATATTCACATGCTTTCATTTTAAAGGAAACCTTCGGTTGTAATGAACTTGTGTTTAAATCAGCGAAATCATAGTTTATACAAAGGTGTTAAAGTATTTTCAAGTTCCAAAAAATATTATCGATCGTCACCCAGCCACCTTTTGTGAAATAGGTCAAGTTAGATAGTGTCGTGTTTAATTAAGGTTGTAGAAGTCATGCTCTATAACAATAAGAAGCCATAGACACCTTTTCATTTAAGTCGTATTCCCTCTAAAATTGAACTCGATAGTCAAAGTATGTACATACTTTTTTAAATGCTTACCAAATAATTTCAACGAAACAAAGAAATTTCGAGTAGGAATAATTTATGAAACCTCGACCAGAGTAATCGTTTTTTTCTGGGAACCTACCGTGATATCCATACGTGTCCATGACGCTGTGCACGAAATAACTACAACTTTTTCTATTTACGTCATGAAAAAAATCGGGGAAAACAAAAATGTCAACATTTCCATTCAGCTGTCATCGTTTCGTCACAACTTCATATTTACGCAATGCTCTGGTCGTTCATAGCGCCTAAATATATGCACAAAGTTTTTAATAGCGAATATTGATGTATCTCAAACACCTTTGCCTGTGCAATCGAATAGTGTAAGTGCACTAGCTTTTCTTTTTTCCTGGAAAAACTAAAAAATTAAAATATCGATTTTCTCATGTTGTTTTCTGGAGTAATGGATAGATCAACTTGAGCTGGTTTGAATTGGATAAAATTTTCAAGCTAACATACGTCGGCAAATTGTTGGTAACACAAATGACATCCCTAGGCAAAGGTCATTTTGCTGAACAATATTTATTTAGATGAAAGAGTCCCTTTATTATTTTTCCTTTTCATGTATCAGTTGAGTAATATTGGCAGTTGTAAGAAATAATGACTGTTCAAGAACTCTCTTCAGATGTTACATCAAGTTTTCCAAGAAATATGAACAAGACTGTATGACTTTGATCCAATGAAAATTTGAAAGGACATGCACAATAAAACAGACTTGAGTTGACCTAGAACAGTAGTTGCTCTACTTTACAGTGAGAATTAAATTAGTTACGATGAAACGTTGTTTGATTTTGACTGGAACAAGATGATACAACGGTCAACCTTTTAGAGCACGTCAAGCTACAAGCTTGCTCACTTTCAAGTATACTTATTTTTTCGATAAACTAACCTATAACCTATTAGGATGGTACTAGGGCAAGCTATTAATATTAATAGTATTTCATTATGAGACCATTTTTCTAATACGAACTCTTATAAATGTATGATGTGTGTTTATTGATCAGAAAAAATGAACGACGGGATAGTGTTGTAAGTATTTTTTGTGAGTGAAGGCCAACGCCTAATCATGTTGTCACCATGTAACGTACAAACGTCGGTGGGTTCAGTACTAAAGAATAAGCAAGTCAATGATAAACTGCTGGTAGGACAGAACAGGACAGGGCAAAACTATCGAAATACCAAGAAAATTACAGTGACTTCTGAAAAGCACTTTGTACCTGGTGCCATATGTTACACGTTTTAACTCCTCTAATTCCATGTCGTCAAAAACACAAGTCACAGCGTATACTATTCAACATTATAGACAAAAAATAGAGAAAGCCCAATTATATGTTATATTATTTAGGATCATACTCACAAGTATCGAACTATTTCTACTTTCATATATCAATTTTATAAACACCTCAAACATCACAATATTTGAAAGTAGTTTTATTGGAAACAGGAAACAAAACAAAAATACGACATTTGTTGACTCCTTTTCTATTAAGTACTTATATGTATGACTAGTATGACTTTAAATATGCTAGTGTGAAATAAAACAATTGATATACTTTACGTATACAAAAAATTAACACATGGAAACAGTACTAATCGGCGAACACAAATATGAAAAAAATCTCATGAAAATTTAATTACTGACCTCTTTTTATCTACTTCATTCTCTTTAATTCCAGATACACATAACTAATGCAAGTTGATTTTTTCTGGTTTCAAAGAAATCAATCAGATTATCGTTGTTTAGTACGGCCATTGGCTAAATAAATTCAGAAATTAATGCAAACTCAGAATGATAATTAATCAAAATTGTCCCATTGCGTAACAATTAAAAGTAGGCATTTTTGCAAAAAGGCTCAACCATTTAAGTATATTACAATGTCAAAGTGAAGGATTAACAATTAGTCATGAAGTATTTCGTGAGTAGTCAAAAAGTAGGCAACGTGTATAAACTGTTGTCATGTAATTGCAATAAGCAAAAATATATGGAAATGGGGTCACTAAAAAGCTGAGCAAAAAGCTATAAAAAATGTAAAAAAAAATTTAGTAGTGTAATCTGAGAGCTTTTTGGTTCTACAAAAAATACTTTATTATGTTGCCTGGAGACATCATTAATTACAATGAGGAAAAAACGAACGTATATTTTTACATAGTTTATAAACTTTCCATCCAATCTCCATTGTAATATAATGTGGTACTAATAATTCATAAAGTTATATATAGTTTCACACCGGAAACAAGCGCTATACCACATATATATAATATGGCACACTACAATGCACTAATGCACACTAAAAAGTCATAAAAAATCCCGAAAAGACGCATGCAACAGAAACGAAATCGGATTAATGTTTTTTTCTTCATTTAGAAAAGACGTAGTGAGGAAACGTTACTGTGTTTATTTATTTTGTTTCAAAATGTCATTAGTTTATTCATGTGTTATTCGTGAATATACACATATATGAATAAACGCAGTGGTAGTGACGGGTGCGAGGAGTACAAAAGGTACGTAAATTGATAGGATGATGACTTTTGTGAGCGGTTCAAGTGAAGGTGCATGTCAGCATGTGCTGCTGTTGCTGACATTCCAACCACACCTTTTCGTCTTCTACTGCTTAGAAATTATTTTCTCATTTCACCTTCATAAACAATTCATGGATTTTTTTATTTCCTTTTTAATATTTCTCCTGTTTCAGCTGGGATGAAAATTCCATTTTTTTCAAATCATGTCAACAGAAATAGGAGCACATGACTCTGACACGTGTAATTTACAGTGGTAAGCCATGAGAAACCCCAATACACCAGCAAGTTTCTAAAAGTATAAAATTTTAATCGATTCTGTGTTGTTCATTTTATATCGAATTGTGTTCAATTGTGTGTAAAAACCAAAATGTAAAAATAGTTTATATTACAGAAGGTATTTCAAGCATGTTTCTCGTCCTCCAACAAAATGTACATGTATAAAACTCATTTAATAAATAGGCTATTCAACGTAATAAGCTCAGGAGGCATCCCGTGGTGCATTCAGTTTACACATTAAAAAGTTGCATGTCTTTTGACTGTTACCATGTACATATGTACATATATGTGAGTGTATGTGTGCATGCATGCATTGAAGTAAAAGTTAATTGAGAAAACTGCATAAGGGTATCCGGTATCCTACCAGGGATGTAATGATGTTTGTGTAAAGAGAAAGGCTACGGATAAGGAAGACGACAGAGTAGAGCAGCTGAGGATATAACAAACGAAATCCCAATACAGCATTGGATCTCTTTATTCTTAAGATTCCTTAATAAACGTATATAAATATATCTGAGAATATATTCATTGCTGCAGTTCATATTTTGGTCTGTGGTGAGCCAAACCACAAAAAAGTGTAATAATCTAAAGAAAAGGATCCACACGCACAGTCAACAGCACAAATACACACACACGAATGTACTATGAGAGTGGTTATAGTTATAGTATGACGGGAGATAATGATGGGGACAGGAAAATTTTAGGGTTGGAATAAAAGAAGAAGAGATAGATTGAAATGGAGTTGGAGTAAGGCAGGTGGTGATGGTAGTGGTAGGAGTATAGGCAATAAAGAGACCTAATAGAGAAACATCAAAGGAGCTGAGTGAAATTGGAAAGTGGACGAAGAGGAAGATGGAGAAAGGAAAAGTGGATCCATTAATACGAAAGAAAAGGTAGAAAGGTAGTTAGTTACAAGCAGCGGCAGTAAATAGCTTGTTGTATGTTGGGTTATAGTTCATTGAGAAAAGGAAGATGATAGGGTTATATTAAGAAGAAAAAACATTTGCTCACAATCAGCTCAACATATACAAGTAACTTTGAGGCAGAAGTAACGAAAAATAGACAAAGAGAGCGACAAGAGCAAAAGGAAGAAGCTATATTTATACAGCGCGTAGAAAGTTCATTTATTGATGGTCGACGACTTTTCCCTTAAACATCATCATAATGCAATGAAAAAAGAGTGTATGGAAGAAAGTTGAGTAAAGACAGAAAGTAAGAGGCTTTTATTTGAGCCAAGAAGTAACCCTAGACTGCACAGCTAATAAAAGTGACGAGAGCGTGGATGATGGCGCAAGTACACTGGTTTTCATCAAGTTGGATGCCGTATGTAATCCTATATGTGTGTGTGTGACATAAAGTATTTTGTACTGTATCAATAGGTTACAAATCGGTTTACATAGTGATACGTGTACGTATACACACATAAAGTGTTTTAGAACATATTTTGCTACACTTTTTGAGGCCAAATTTCCATTTCTAATTTTGCACAATGTAAATACTATTGCAAGCTATTTATTTATATTACAAATATTTTGCCTTAATATCTTGTGATATATCAGATGACAAATTTACATACGAATAGTATTGTACAGCAACAGCAGACCTTTAACATTCCAGATTTCAGATTTAACTGAATGGTTTTTACCGAAATATTTCCATGAATATAACATAAGTAAACTTGGTTTATTTTTTGTCATTTTAGCCAGAGATTAACGTTTTTTGTATTCACACATGCGTGTTTGCTTAACTAAAACAAAAGCTTATTCATCATATTCTCAAAATCTTTTCCATGCACATTGAAAGTTTCATATGATCACATGCATGTTTTTTTCGTGCGTGTAAACTTATTCATAGAGTTTTCTTTTAGAATAAACTCTGCTTCTCGTTCGTCACGATACCAATAGTTATCATTTCTCTGGTTTTCAGCCAAAACTTTTTCTTATTTTTTCCAGCTTGTCGTTGTCTTCTTCATATTCTCTCTGTCTATTTTCTTGCTCTTTTGTCTCCTCATTCATGACTGCAAAATAGGATGAGAAGAAATAAAAGCAAGAAAAAGAGAAAAATGGAGTATTACAGGACAAGAGAGTAAAAATGAGAATACTGTGGGTTGTGAAGATTGTAACAAAAAAGGAAAGAAAGTGTTAAAAACGACTAAAATAATACACCAGACAGCGCTCTATCCATCCTATTCTGTCGTCTCGCCGTTGTCAACCTTACACCACAATACTGTCACCATCTCGAACTCTGGTAGACTTTTTGCTGATACTACTATCATTTTTACAAGTAAACCCAAAAACTTCATCTTTTTCTCTCTCGTCACCTCTCTCGCGCACAACTTTTCTTATAATACACTTTCTTTTTTATATTATACCGTCCTACTACAAAAAAGTGTGACTTTTTTTCTTCTTCCAAATGAATTGTCATCGCAGTCTTATGGCGTATCCAAGTTATCGTCAAACAACACGAGGTTCATTTTATTCATGATCAGACTTTTCAAATATTCAGTAAAAAAAAGTTGACAATGCCTTTTTTACCTTTTCCATATCTTCCAGAGAATATACAGAATCTATCAAAACGAATGAAATTTTTCATGAAACGCTAGTCGCCATTTCCTCGTTTATGGTATAAAAATATTTCTCTTGAACCTACATAGCAAAAGCAAAGGTCTATGCAATGTCATATTTATACAAGCAATGAAACTATGCACATATGATTATTGACTGACTGCTTATAAATTAAAATCAAATTATTGCAGTGGCAAATGCACCTGTTCTGAAAAATGGAATGGAATGTCTGCTACAACTTTCTATTCCACGTCGTCGTCGTACTCAAACAACTCACCGTACAGTTTTTACGTTTCCTGTGTAATGCAACATGGCATTTTCTACTCTTGTAAATTATTACTAGTTATGATGAGGTATGTAGGCATGCTATATTATAGGTATTTTTGGTGGAAATGCTTTTGCACCACATATGCACGCCACAGTTAGTGCAGTAATGACGATGACTATAGTGTTGCTGTAGAACATAAGCATATATTACTCGTTTGGAGCTTTCTAGTTTGTTGTTATTTCAAAAATAAGTTGTTGTTTATAACATAAAGCATGAATATTTTCTTGGAGTTGGCAAACCGCAATTTTTGCGTAGATACCAAGCATTACTGTGTTACTGCCACTGCAATTCGTGTGTCCTGTGCTGTATGGAATCGTGGTGATGGTGTTTGGTGGTGGTGGTGATGATGGTGGTGTGTTCTGTGTTCTCAGTCAGTGCTATGCTGACTCTGACGCACAGGAAGTTGCTGGCATTAGCCATTATTTCAAAATTTGGACCGTTTGCTGGTTCCTCTACTGTATGCGACGTAGAAGGGTTGGTTTATGAAAGCAAAGTTATTTTGCTATCAACATAATGATTTATTGATATCATGAATAACCTTGTCTGCTTCTTTGCGTACAATTTTTACCTCTCCCTCTTTGTTTTGTGTGTACATTAAATTTTCCTTTGGATTTCCTGATCCTCCTCCTCTTCTCTTTCTACTTTTTGGACCTCCTCCCAACAATGCATTTATTTTTATGTTTTTGGTGTTGTGCTCAACTAAACTTTGGGTACTGCATGAGAAAAAAAATTGGTGTTGGTCAATTCAAAAGGTAAAGATTGTGTGCATTATGATTATGAACCTCAAAATGTTTTTTTCTTGAGGCTTTGTATTTCTAGGGCGTGGGTTCTCAAAAATAACAAGATTACTTTTGCTTTGTTGCTTTTTTCACAAGATATATAAAAAAGAGTAGTCCGTGTGAGTGAAAGAAAATGAAAACAACAATTATTCCATATTGATTTGGCTGTTTGCTCATTGCATTAATGTTATTAGTATTTACCTTATTTATGTTTATATATTATTACCAAGGAAGCATATTACTGCATTTTAAAGGTAAAAATAGGAAATACAATGGAATTTATTGAACAAAGGGTAATCTGAAAAAAGTAATGCGCAAGAATTCCAGATTATTAATTCATAAACTCATGAAACTAAAAATATGATTACCTAAAACCATGGTGTAGAGAATTTGCACAAACCAGAGCATAACAATTCAGGCAGCAATGAAGCACACAGGTATTAAATGTGGAAAGGTGATAATGATGGCTATATAACTAAGTATAAGAGTGAAAAGTAAAGTAGTAGGAGTAGCCGGAAAATATAGGGAGAGCAATAATATAATAAATAACACAACGACGATGAGAAATGTTCTCTCTGGGATATTACTCCTACGTTCTATTTAATAACGTGCACCATGCCCCACCAAAAAGTATTGTTGTTGTTGTTATGTGCCCTTATCCACTCCACTTTACGTGTTAGTTCACATCCCATGCCATCATCAAATACAGAGTAAAAGCATCAGCAAAAGCAGCATTACTGAGCAGAGAGAAGGAAAGAAGCTAGTTATATGTTTTTATTTTCTTATTCACCACCGCTGTGCTGCATCACATGTACAAAAAAGTAAGTAAAAACTACCGAACCAAACCCACGTGTGTATATTATACCTACCACAAAGGCTGCCTTCCTTCAGTCTCACAGTCAGTCAAATATAGTAACAGGAAGTATACCTTCATCATTTTCTTGTGAGTACCTCCCTCTGCTTTTCTTTCATGCTTGCATGCATGCGTTAGTTAAGTAGAGAAAGAAAGAGAGAAAATCCCATCATTCCTCATTATGTCCTGGGCACACGCAAAATCAACATGGTTTACCTGAAAAGTCAGTCAATTTACGAAAGAAAAAGGCCCGCTTCTACAAATATAGGGAGAAAACGAAAGAAAACCATGTATAACTAATACCTTGGCAAAAGTAAAAGCAGAGCGAAACTACGGCGGTAGAGATTCAGCAAAGAGAAAATTTGTTGACAGTAGAAAAGCATGACGATATAGTGAAGCCAGCTAACATTTTTTGCAAATAAAAAATACAGCGTTTTTCTTTGATTTAGTAGCGGAGCCGTTACATAACCAAAAGAAATCATCATCGTTTTAACGATTTGTAGACATATTTGCCGTATGATGATGATGATAGGTATGCACCACTCACTCATTCTTCACCACTTTTCTACCCACTGTGCTTTTTCCCGTCTTATCTTTTTTTCTCGTGTGGAGAAATGAAGCCCTATTACTTTGTATTATGGTATGTCAACTAGTTAGATGGAATGAAGGATGATATGCCTCATGTTGATGATCATGATGACTACTTTGCTTGGCTTTCTACTTTTTCCAACACAAAAGCTCCTTTACTTACTTTTCTAGGTGATACGCTTAGCTATCACCGGTTTTTATGTACTCCTATATGTGTCCTCGTCATTCAGACAGTTAAATCATTACATTTTGTTTCCCTTTTGCTACTCTTGTTCCCTTTGATTTTTTTTTCTTTCGTCTCTGCGAGTGTCTTTTACCAATCCAGCATATTATGTGTAACTCGTTTCGCCTCGTCTCGTTTTCTCTGCAAATCGAAAAACGACACAGATAAAGAAGGTAAAGTGAAACGAGAAGAACAAATTGGATATATTGAAAATTAGATGATGGTATTATGGCATTGAATATTGTCGGTTGGATCGCTAGTGGGTGTACCACACTCAAAACATGCTTTCATTTTCTCTCTCTTTCTTTCCATCCCTCTCTCCCTTTCTATATTCGTCTAGTTTTCTCTGCAGTGTTTCTACGCACCATCTGCAAAATGTAGAAGTATCGTATATTGAATGAAAGCGAGAGAGAGAGAGAGAGAAAGGGGGCAAATTGGTTCTTTATTTTGTGGAGTACGGATACCCCCACACTACAACCAGCACCACTTCTTGCTGGTGATATGATATTTATTGTTATAACAAATATGTATCCATTCTTACACAAAAACTTTCATTCTACGCTGCAGTGTAAGTTTTTTTTGGCAGGTTTGCTTTTTTATCTTGCATTTTTTCATTGGCTACTCTCTTGACTATCGCCTCACTTGATGTGACTAAAGAGGAAAAAGAGTGGGACAAGTAGCCACACATATATATACATTACATGGATAGATACACAAGTAAAGATTATAATGTATCAAAGTATTTTTTGGCTCTAGTTCGATCACTCAATATGGATTATTATATGGAAACGTGTGGTACGTAACGTAGTACGCAGACACTACCATCATAATATTATTCATTTTTGTTCCATCAGTTACTCTACCCATCAATATTGAATATCTGCCTGCAATTTTTTTATCCTGCTGCTTTCATGATCTTCTCATCATCTTTTTTTTTTTCTTTTTTTCTTAACTTCTATAACTAGTGGTGTATACGTACATGTAACATACTTATTTACAACAAGTTAGTGTGTGTTTGTGTGCTGGAAAAAGGAATAGCTTTCTTGTTTCCTTTTCCGTGCTTCCTTCTCCTTTCTTTTGCTGACGGTAGAGACGACGGAGAGAAGAGGACGACGACGCACACCCAAAACCTGTCATAAATCATCGAATTTTCATATATTTCATTCCAGAGAATCTTTCATCTCCCATAATATTTAATGTTAGGTAAGTAGTGTGGAGTATAACACATGTACTGAAAAAAGGAGAATAGGTGGAAAAAGAAGTAGGGAAAAATACTCTGTTAGCGAAGCGATGCGATGATGGGACCAGAAAAGTGTGCGTGTTCCCTAGGATTGACAGAATATAAACTCATATATTGTACATGTTGTATATATACCTTTAGTACGTATACTACGATGTTCCCAGTTCCCATCGAAACATACTTTGAGAAGGGAAAAAACGTAAATACTTGAGTAGCAAAAACATGCATTCAAGGAGGATCAGTCAATGGGTACTTCCATTCAATGCATCTCCCTTTCACCTTTTTCCACTGAAAAATGATGAAATTTTCCTGAGAAAAAATTGCATTCTATTTGCTTTCATAACTTTGTTGTCGTGAAGAACATGCATTCGTAATGCATAAGGGATTTCATTACTGTAAATTGCTATGTAGTAGTTATGGTAGAAGGGGTAGACGCAAGTACCTATTTATTTCCTTTATCGAACGTGATTATCTGATCCGGCGGCATACGCCGTTTTAAAGGAACAAGTAGAAAGAGAATGTCTTCAGCCAGACCAAAGTAAACGGATAAAAAAACGAACGAAGTCGATCACTATAGTAGAAAAGATCGATTCATTACAAAATTCATGTGTTTCATCAATTGGCCTAGTTTTTTTACAGCAAGCAGTCAAACTCGCTCTTCATTTTGTTGTACAAAAGAGCAAACGGAAGCGTAACAGACATTCGCTTGCACTCGTATCAACGACCGTAGCGTTTCTAAAAGCAATGCTCACAAAAATGTTACCTTAAAACGGAAGGATGAGTTGAGCATCCAAAAAAATATCACCGGAATCTAAAAAACACTATAGCTTTTTATATGATTTCGACAAAACATCTGAACGTCTTTTGGGTATGTAGACAATGTATATATGATGTAACCAGTGCCGCCAGCGGTTAGTGTAAAGTGACCCGTAACTGTAATGTGCCCGTTAATTGAATGCGATATAGTTAGGATTTGGGAATAAAAAATGTTTAGCTTGAGATATGTTAGAGCATGAAGTGAGGCGTTGGTTTTACCATGGATTGTAGTGTGTGATTTGGAATACCCGAGTGCTGCGGGTTTGGCATCAATTGTATTGTGGGGTTTACCATATAAAGGGGTCTAAACCCCTTGCAAACATGCCTTGTTTCCATTATGGACTATTTGCTTACATCAACATCCAACTTGCAAACAGCCCAACTTGGTAGCATCCAACTTAATAACAGTCCAACTTGATAAGATTCAAGTTACCAACACTAACTTGCTAACATTCAAGTTGCCAACAGTCCAACTTGATAACATTCAAGTTGCCAACACTCTAACTTCCTAACATTCAAGTTGCCAACAGTCCAACTTGCTAACATTCAAGTTGCCAACAGTCGAACTTGATAACATTCAAGTTGCCAACAGTCCAACTTGATAACATTCAAGTTGCCAACAGTCCAACTTGATAACATTCAAGTTGCCAACAGTCCAACTTGCTAACATTCAATTCGCCAACAGTCCAACTTGCTAACATTCAAGTTGCCAACAGTCCAACTTGCTAACATTCAAGTTGCCAACAGTCCAGCTTGATAACATTCAAGTTGCCAAAGGTCCAACTTCCTAACATTCAAGTTGCCAACAGTCCAGCTTGATAACATTCAAGTTGCCAACAGTCCAACTTCCTAACATTCAAGTTGCCAACAGTCCAACTTGCTAACATTCAAGTTGCCAACAGTCCAACTTGCTAACATTCAAGGGTCGTTCAGGTGGTCTGAATCGTTCAGGTTGCCTGGGTCGTTAAGGTGGTCAGGGTCGTTCAGGTTGCCTGGGTCGTTCAGGTGGTCAGGGTCGTTCTGGTTGTCTGGGTCGTTGAGGTGGTAAGGGTCGTTCTGGTTGCCTGGGTCGTTAAGGTGGTCTGGGTCGTTCAGGTGGTCTGGGTCGTTAAGGTTGTCTGGGTCGTTCAGGTGGTCAGGGTCGTTCAGGTGGTCAGGGTCGTTCAGGTGGTTTGGTTCGTTCAGGTGGTTTGGGTCGTTCAGGTGGTGTGGGTCGTTCAGGTGGTTTGGGTGGTTCAGGTGGTTT